>WSFP011486471.1:0-15425 GCA_009831015.1 Picea engelmannii | reverse complement strand
AAAGAGAAAATGTGGTGTGATAAAGAGTTAGAGGAAAAAATAAAATTAAGGTATTATAAAGATGTAATCAACCCTAATCTAGAAGATCAAAATTATCTATATGTTTTGCCAAGTGTAAAGAAAAAAATAAGCATTGCTAAGATCACAACAAATTCTCACCAGCTCTATAGTGAAATTGGGAGTTGGTCAATTCTTAAAAAGCCATGGGATGAAAGAGTGTGTCACCTTTGTGACACTAAGAAGGTTGAAGATGAAAAACACTTTCTCTTAGAGCACAAAAACAAAATTCTAAAGATCCACAAGTAATCACTTAATCACTTACAGTCTTAAGGTCCGATAGACCAATTCGATCTTAGTGGAGGTTAATCATCATGATCATCATAAACTTTAAAGAAAATTAAATTCAAAGCATTTAAAATGAAAAAAATCATTTTAGGTATATAAACTTTAAAGAAAATTAAATTTAAAGTATTTAAAATGTAAAAACTTGAAATTTGAAATCAAACTTTAAAGAAAATTAAATTCAAAGTATTTAAAATGCAAAAAATTGAAATTTAAAATGAAAAATAATTTAAAAGCCTTAATTATTTAAAATGAAAAATAATTTAAAATGAATTTTTTTCGTTTGATTTTACTCAAAATTGGATGATGAATAATTGGATCTACAGATTTGAATGACTAGATTTGTATAATTCAAATACCCCAAATTCAAAAGGGTACAAAGAGAATTAGGGTAGAGGACAAGAGCATTTATTTAAATAAGATGCTGTATTGTACAGTCCAGCCTACACTCTGTACTCTACACTCACACTCTGTACTCTACACTCAGAGGGAATTCATTCAGATTCGAGAGGCCCACAGTCAACTTCCGTCGGTTTCCGCTCGTTACCGAATCCAGAATCCTGCGTTAGTCCACCGGCTGACATTTCAGTGATTTCATCTTTGCAGGGTTTGGTTCTTTTCCATTGTTTTTCGGATTCTTAGGCGCAGCAGACGTGAGCGCGCCGCGTATTACCATGTGATCGGCTGTAATCGGCGCGTTCCGATTAGAGACAGGACACAGCCAGTTTTTACGAGGTTGGGGTTTCTAACCTGCCTAGATTACCGGGGTACCAGACTCCAGTAGTCTTATTTCAAGCATTAACGTCCTCAGGGTTGGAATTTCAAACTGAAAAAACCTCTCAAATTTGACTGTTTAGACTATTACACTGTCCGTTCTGCCAGCTTTAAGCAAGATAGTTGACGATGGCAGGAAACTTTTGACCTTATTTGACGGGCAAATTGGCCCGTAATTACCTGTTCAGAAATGTTACTTCATAGTTATTGGCAGATTTGAAAAGTAATGATATAGCGCAAATTGCATACACTACGACTATTTTCAGGGGAGTAAACTAAACATTCTACCATTGATGGAGCCATGATTAGGGTGACACACCATTCCATGACTCGAATTATCTGCAACCTTCCTCTCCATTTTATGATTCGAATTTGACTCCTCTCCCCCTAATTAAAATAGGGGATCCATAGCTCATTGTTGTAGAAGATAGGGTTTCTCGTGCTCATTCAACCTAGGTCGTTTTTTAGAATGAATTAGGCTCATCATCGATCTCCATCGTGAATGAATATGGCTCATTGTTAACTTGCTCGTTCCTCAGAGGAGATAGATAAATTTGGAGAAGGATAGTAGCATAAGAGAAAAAATGCCCCTTACCTTTGTGCATTTGATCTAGAATGTGCTTGTTGTTCCTTTAGGGAGTTTGAATCTTGTAACTATCCTATGAGACTTTCCCTATCGAATACAATGCCCTTGTAACTATCGAATACAATGCCCTTACAAGATTCACAAGGGCATTGTATTCGATAGGGCACGTCTCATAGGATAGTTACAAGATTCGACCCTGATACATTGTATTCATTGCAATTTTCAGGTTGTTTCTGAGTATAAATTGTGAGATTATTATTCTTATTGTTGTTTTTAAGGGATTTACTTTGAATTTTATGGCTCTTTTGTCTATTCTCATGTGTCTAAGGGTGCTTCAAGGGAAGCCTTAATTGATTATTTATTTCAGAGTTTACATGCAGATTTCAAAAACGAATGATAACAAAAAATCAGAGAAAATCACCTTAGGGACACCACCTTATAGCTGGAAAAGCACCAGCCCGCACTAGCTCAAACATAGAAGCGTTTAGCATGTGACAGGGCTAACTCACCTACAATCATCGTTGAGATATGTTTGTTATTTTCGGTTCGAATTTGTGTGATGACACTGTCAAATACTTTGCCAAAGAGTTCTAGTAGGCAGATTCAATCATGCAAAATATCGAGCAAAAGATAAGACTTGAGAATAAAAATGACAAGGAGATTACATTATCCCTATAAAAATACTTCCTGTAACAATCTTCCTCCTAAAATCCAAATGCTCAAGCTAGGAAAACATGCGAATATCCTTAAGTTATAGTCTTGTGAAATTGGCTCTAGAAAATCCAATGGGGAAATTGCCAACAAAGAAATTTTCATTGGTTTCTAAAACAACTAAATCAGTTAGATTGGTTATAAATCATGGTAGTGAACTAGGGAAACCATTGAATGGAATTTTTAAGCATTTTTGGCCTGAAAGCAAATGCATATCATCATAAATATTTTCAGTAAGATTCATTCTAAATGGATCAAGTCCTGTTACTCTTATAGCCATACCCATACCATCACAAGTCCCCTTCAACCATGTGAAATGAGACTCCAATTCATGTGATCTCCAGTCACACAGGTGGCCCATAGGTTTCATTATACTCGACTTGAGTCTCAAGAGGATTGTTCCAACTTGAAATGAGATAGTATCAATAACAAGAAAGCATACGATTAATAGTAGAAACTCTTGGGACACTAACGCTTAATACGAGAATGCACTTACCATTGAAGATGGGATGGTTGTTGTAAACTCTCATAGATACAACCAAACTTGCCAACAACAATATAAGCTAGAAAAAGTAAACCAGGACTATTACTAATGACTACCAACAAGAAGGATGAAATTGGACTAGTGTGCATTGTGCTTGCTCGTTGCAAGCTGTTGTTTGTATAGTTTTGTATAGGGTTGATTTTGTTGCTAAACCTCAAGGAGTTGTTTTCTTTTCAATCTTCCAATTCTTTACAATGATGATGCTTTGAGGAGAGCCAACATACCCGTACCAAAAACATCAATTTTACTACAATCTATGTGATCTGGCAACCTCAACTGGGATAAGAATAAAAATCATTAGTCCTTATACACGACATATTTCATATTCCCAATTGTAATCTAATTTATTTGAGCTTCAAACATTTAAAATCTATAAGATATGCATCCCAAATGGAAAAAATGTACAAGTAATGTTTGAAGGATGTCTATGAATGCTATCATTTCAGCAATTGTTTGTTCCCTGCAACAATTTAGGAAAATCCATTTCACACCAAATGCTTAAAAAAATAGGGTTAATATTGCACTCGAAAAAAACATTTTGGTAATAATTTTCACTAAAGAGAACAATAAATATATCCAGGACGCTCTGAAATAAAATGACAACCTTGTGATTCAAAACTATATAAGGGAATAAGCTTCAAAGCTTATGATATTCAAATGCCCTAGCAAGTTACCACACAAAACAAACAAAATGAGAATGATAACAAACATAATAAAAGTGAATTAAATTTTGAGGAGAAAAGAGGGGAAATGACAAAACTTCAGCTTACCTTTGTATTGTAATGTAGTATAGAACTTATTACATAGCAATTACATAGCAATCACAATGAGTGTTGGCCATCATAATGTAGAAAATACCTAAGAAATATCATGGAGTGAATAAATGGCACAAGTAATTGTTGAATGCTCTAACTTACATTGTTATAAAAATCATAGAATTTCATTGTTGACATCTTGAACGTAAAGAACTAAATGGATATCCAACACACACTACAAAAGGTAGAATGGAGGTATGGAACATCCACAAAACCAACCACATGATATTATAACAAAATTACTCAGAGAAATTGCTCTTTGAAAGTCTTGTTTTCTTATTCTATTGTATCTTCATTTACTTTGTGTATTGTAGCTTGCTAAATGTTAAAAAATTATTTCTTAATGCCTCATCAAAATTTGTTGTTTTATTTTCTCTAGGTAATTAGAGGCATATATAATGGTGTAGAAGTGGACATTATGCATTGAAGCGTCTTTTTATCCAAACCCGGGTCAAGCAAATATTACATATGTCTTTCACAACATGGCACTAAATCATGTCCTCCAAACTAAGAGAGAAGTTTATGGAAAGACTACAAATTATGAAGCATACTATATTGCCCTTGTTGAAGGGATAAAAACAACAAAAAAATAAGGTGCCAATGATATTGCAGTATTCACCAACTCATAATTAATATGTAATAAAATGAAATGAATTTATCAAGTTCTAAAAGACAATCTAAAGCCTCTTCATAGAGAAACAAGAATTTTTGCTTCTCAATTTCAGAGTTTTACCATAAATTACCATGCAAAGATTAAGAGGATGTCAAGTGATCTAGTGTGGGGAACAATGTCAATTGTAGGTGAAGGTGTCAAAGATGACTTGGTGTCACCATTTATGCCAACAAAAGTCATTGATGGACATCGATATAGATCTCCAATGTGTGGATGCTTTCTTGTGATGATTGTTGTTGTGTCTCTAGTGGCATGGTTATTTCACAAAAGAAGAACCCATTACTCTACTACACTTGTCTCAAATTATAATAATTGGGGTTTCTTGTAAGGGTGATAAGGTTGAACAAGTCTTTGTATAATTCCAAACTTATCTATATGGTTGGTGATTAAATAAATGAGTGTTTTTGAGGTTCTAAATATTTTTTCTTTGTTATTTTACCATGTTTTCCAGAACAAACCATGGCACTTAAACAAATGATGTTTCTTGAATGTATTAAAAAATGAGGTTAGCACCTCTTTTTTCCACACCTACATCATCTTCTTCGAGCCTTGTTTTACTGAAAACATGGTAGAATAATGATTTTGACCACATTATATTTGAATCTTGTGTTCAAAAATGTGTTATAAGAATGCCTCAAAACCCATATATATCACTTTATGTTAAAGATATGGTTATCGTTGGTGGGTTGATAGGATTGGATGTAAATTAGTTTCAAAACTAGGCAATGCATGATAAAGTTCAATGGCACTATTTAAACAAGTGGTTGGTTATTGTTGATACATTTGTTATGCCATGAAATTTTAAGCATGGATTTCCATGGATCATAATTTATAGCATGGGATGATTTTGACTCTTGAGCATATGGTTGTTATACCATATATAAGTGGCTTATGTACCTCTTTGATTGGACAACTCCAATTGGAAATACCTACAATTTACAAAAAATATATTTCAAAGATGTTTTGGGAGTTCGAGGCTTTAGCCATTTCATAGAAGCAAATTTTGTGTTTAAACATGACTTCATGGATTGGTCCCATTTAATACTTGGAATTGATAGGATTGGGTGACCACGAGTTTCAAAACCGAGCAAGGCATTATAAAGTTCAATTTCACAATTTAATCAAGCGGTTGGAAATTATAACTACATTGGTTATACTATGCAAGCTTAAGTGTGGGTTTCGAGTATTCATGTGCATCCATGTGAATCCAAACCATTATACTAAAATATGCAAATTTTCTCTCATATATAGAAAGTAAGGGTGTATATAACCAAAATAACACTAAGTGCAATCCATATATGAACCTTAAGTTTGTATAAACTTCTGTTTGGGATTGTACTTCAAGCCTTCTAACCGTTTCATTAAGAGGAGTCCATATAGATTTCCTGCATGATATGGAATATGCTATTTGATTTGCAAAAATTGCATTCTACTTGTATATTCTCATTTCTTAAAAGAAAGCATGCTTGTAGCTAGTCAAAGTGAGAAATTTTTGTTGATAATCAGTATTTGGCATTTTAGAAAATCAAATATCATCAAATAGTGTTGAAATTCAAAAAATCGCATTTCCTATCTCAACAACAATGTATATACACTTAATTGAAAAACACACTCTCCATAAAAATTCTGCAATCGAGTATGGTTGAAAGATTACTATTTTGTTGTTAGGCTACAAACAATCTATCTAATTTGTGTAACATCAAATACATCATTACAGGTTCTGAAAGAAAGGATTTTTTGGACAAATAAGGTGAATCAATTGAATATGAAAGTAAAGATGTTGAACTAGTAAAAGATGAGAAGGTGATACAGACCATGGCAAAGAAAATCATGACAGAGGTTGATGAGAATTAGCCAAGTGTCTCTGAAACTATCATGTTGAATCCAATGAATGAATTAAGGGCACATGATGAGGTGCAACTAACAAATCACTGGGAAAGGACTCTTGAAAACTGTGCATCTATAGGAAAGGTAGAAGATATTGTCATAGTTCTAAAGGAGAAACAATCACATGACTTACTTTGTCCTTCTTGTGGTTCATGCATCACTAAGCGTGTTATTTTACACAAAAGGAAGCAAACACGTACAATTTATGTCAACAGATTGATCCAAGAACTTGATAACAATGCACAAGCTACTCTTTTAGAAGATAATGAACAAATAACTGAAGATGTGAATGACCAGCCAAATATCCCACATGAAGACATTGATGAAAATGAAACGTATGGATGCTTGGCATGCTTTTCAATTTTATTTCAATGAGGTAGAACTCTCTGGGCACTCAAATCTGTAAAAAATGTGATATGATAGATTGTTTATGCATTAGGAAGCATTGGTCCATGTAAAATCAATAATAGGCATGCATATTTTTACAAATAGTTTGATTATAACTTATTTCACATATGAAGGATGTAGAAAAAGTATTCTATGAACCTTGTTCTTAATTAAAGATGAATTCTACTTAAAATGGAAATTGAGGAATTAAGAAAAGTATTATAATAATTAGAATATCAAGTGCTAGTAAAATCCCTTCAATCTTATATTTCCTTTCTTGTTGCCATAGTGATCATGTTTTTTTTTTGTCTTCTACTAGGGACTATAAGATTCAACATAAGATGTTCATTCTTCATGAACAACCATGGGGGGATATTGTTATTGATCACTACTACAGGACAACCATAATAGTTGGTGTTTTGGAGGGAATATGGGTTGATGCCATCCATGACTATGCTGAGTCGTAGACTTTGTACTTCATCCTTGAAAATTTTGGGCCATGTATCCTCTATATGCTTCATGTCTATTGAATATGTTGGGAATCACATAACTCTTGACTCACTTCTGTGCGAGGCATGCCATCCCTGCAACATAGCTAATTCTTTGCAATGAAAGATCCTTTAAATCCTTGGGATTATAGGCATGTGCCTCAATATCTTATGAAGAGGACGATGTGATTTACCCTTTTTATTTGATTTATGATATATTCCATTCCCACATTTCAGACATATCTCTTTGTCTGCATATTCTCCTCTATATAGAATACAATCATTCAAACATGCATGATATGATATATACTCAACACCCAATATTTTCAACATATGCTTTGTCTCTTCGTAGCTACTAGGAAAGACATTATCACTCAGAAGAACCTTATCTTTGGATAACCTATAGTTAGTGGGAAATAGAAATGTACAATGTCATTTAAAGTTCATAAAATCGATCGTTTTTAATGTTGATTGTGTGAAAAGATTCCTCAAATTATAAGGGACTTAATGATGGTCAGTTACCTCAATATTGCCAAGAAACATGAGTTTGACATGCCAAACTTTTCTTTCAAGTTGTACAATAACATTGTTGTCCACGACTTGGTAGACTTTGACCTGATAGGTCCAAAGAGAGGGGTGGTGGAAGCATATTTCAGACTTTCGAATAAGGTATCAGTGATATGAGCATTGTCCCTTAGCTTATCGTTCTGGAATGAATTTAAAAATATTGGCTCCATGGAAGTTGTATCCTGTAAATAATCATCCATACCAACCTCTATTTCATTGACTCCATTTCCAACTTGTGAAGAACTACTATTGTTGTAGGCATTCCTAATTGGTGAATCTCAACGTAGTGGGAATTGAATAGGTGGTTTATTCAACCATTATTGGTATGCTTCCTATCCGAGTTGTGCTCTTATTGCATCATTCTCTCGATTTGACATTGTATTGGGGTGCAACGGAAGATGATAGGTAGGTTGTTCATCATCAAAATCCTAATTTCAAAAATATTGAACATTAGTACATCGATGATATTAGTAAGCACAATGCAATTGGTTTGTTCAAATCAAATTATATCCAACATTAATTATTACCATCTTTGACCCAGGATTGCGGCTGGAAGATGGCATGTTACTATTGACAACATAAAGTAGTTGTCCATTTTCATCTACTAACTCCTTGCAATATGTTTCTCCTAATAAGGTATTCTGATGTTTTTGAATTGGTGGAATATTATCTGCATCTGAACTCAATTCTGAATCAGGATCCTGCAAATTTGGATACATTTTTATTCACATTGACAAGGATAAAAAAATAAATTCAATTAGATAATCAAAATATAAATAAAATCTTAACTTACTGGAGATGGAAAGGGAGAACTCTGTGATGGACTTTGAGAAATATGGAATGGACTAGAATTTTAAGAATTGACCATTTGATATTATAAGATTTTCTCCTTGCATTTGGACAAAATCAACAATAATATTTTAAGAATAATGAGACTTTAAGCGGAAAATGTATACTATGGAGTACTACAAGTCATGTGGATGCATCCCAAAAAATAATTTAAGATGAATATACTATTTTTTGTGCAAATAAAAATTTAAATAAATTTGAAAACATAATGGTGCGCTTATTTAAACAACACGCATCGATGCATATATAACAATATAAAACACCAGGGTGTTTATTTACGAGTCACATCGGTTCACAAAAAATAAAAAAATTTAACTGCACCGGTGTGTTGTATACAAAAATGGATCAGTGCGTTATATTAATAGACACACTGGGATTTCGAAAAACTTTAAAAAAAAACAACAAAACAAAAAAAACAAGGCTTTGTTTTTTAACAATTGAAAAATGAGCGAGAATTTAAAATCTAATTTCATAAAGTCATTTAAATAGTAATAATATATTCACTGTTTCATTATTTTACCAAAATTTACAGTGGAGAGATTTTCAAGAGAGCCATACCAGAGAGCACTGTGGAGCAGCAGAATACTTTGGAACAACAAGATTATTCAGAAGATCAAAATTTGAAGGTTATGGTGATTCATTTAAAACCATTTTCATAAAATCTTTCTTGGGTATTAAGTTATTTAATATTTTATTATTTTGCCAAAATTTACAGGGGGGAATTTGCAAGAGAGACCTATAGGGAGCACTATGGAGCAACAAATCAATACTTTAGAACATGAGACTTATTCATAAGGTCAGAATTTGAAGGATATGGTGATTCATTAAAAAATCTTTTGGAGAAACAAAATTATTCAAAAAATCAGAATTTGAAGGGTTTTGTGATTCACTCAAAACCCTGCATAGTAAAAATTTTAAATTTTACTGTTGATTTTAATAATAATTTGTTTTATAATTTGTATATCTATTTAGATATAATTAAAATTAAAAAAAAAAAAATCATACTTACCTTAAATCCTTGCTTCTTCTTACTTATGTGATTGCAAAATTTCACCTTAGGGTTTAACTCCCTCTACCACTTCATAATTACAACTTTTGATTTTAGGAATTTTAGATTTAATGGGTTTATGTTTCCATATAAAAGGTGTTTGATATGTGATGCATTGGATCCAAACCCTCTCGGCCCTGTCACATTTTTTCAAAAATTGTTTCGAGTAACAATGCAGCTAATTGAATATAACATACCGGTGCGCTTTCGGATAAAACACACTGGTAATGCTGCAACATAATTAAAAATATATGTTCATCGATGTGTAATTTTATTTGTTTATGGTATTTTTTATTTTCATTTATTTTTCTATTGGAGCGGTGTTGATAACGATACATATCACACTGTTGTAATTTATAGTTTTAAAAAAAATCTATTTTTGATATCAATGTGTTTCATATATGGAACACACTAGTTCTTTTATATTATGAAAGTGCATCATAAATGTTTTTTTGCAGAAAATTATGTGATTTATTTATAAAATGTATTTAATAGTTTATGTATTGAATGGTACAGGATATTTATTGACAAAAAATGTGTGAGAATATTTCAAGTAAAAAAAAATATGATCGACGTCCCCAAGGTGTAGGACAGTTAGTGACGAAGTGTGTTGTTAAGGAACTCTGTGATGTTAAAGTCACTGGTTCGAAACCTGCGGGGACAAAAAATCCATCCATATTAAGGGTTGGTGTGGCTCATGTTAAGTGTGATCCCAAGGTGATTTTAACGGCTTAGATGCCCCCGAGTCTCAATTTATTAGCCACGGGCTAGTCCCGTAGGTTACAAACAAACTAGCAAACAAAAAAAAACCAAAAAAAATTGATCGACACAATGATAACACATCCAAAAAGGAAAAAAAGGCAAGTTCTTTGTAAATTCTATACAAAATTAATATGTTAAAAAGACACTTTGTGTAAATTCTATACAAAATCAATATGTTTGAACTATATGTAAGTTTAATTAATATGTATTGGTTAGTGTGTGTCTTGCAGATCCATAAAATGAGGAAGCTCGATAAGATTCTTTGTGATCTAAGTGCAGAAGAGCGTAAAAGCTTGATGGAAAAATTGCAAAAGGAAGAATTGGGCGAATGAAAAAATTCTATTCAATATGAGTTCTTTTTTGAATTTTCAATAATATTATACTTAAAAATATTAGATAACATGTTTCAAACACTCTATTAATTCACATATGTTTAATGTTCTACAGGGACCAACAACGAAGGAACGGAATTTCATCCTAAGAAAATAAAAATTATAGAAGATGTAAATGATGATGAATTGGTCATTAAGCTCATCTAGAGTGGTGATGGAGGTTAATGAAAGGGGGATTTTTTTTTACAAAACTATGAGGGATATAGTGGAACAAACGTATAGATGTACTTTCCACTTACAATACATAAATCAATCCAATGATTCTAAGAACCAAGTTATATCTAAACTACAAGAAGTGTTTCCAGAGCAATGGTCAATGAGACCCGTCAGACTTGCAATAAAAAAAACATACAACAACAAAAAATAATCATTCAAAAAGTAGTATTCCTAAAAATGATTTCCAAGAATATGTATATATTACTACAAACCATTTATTTATTAATATCAATTTTTTTATATTTTTTTTTCACATATCAATATAAAAATAGTTTATTGTCATGTTACTTTTTTCAAGAAGATTATGAAAATCCTAAAGGATCAACAAGTTGATATCCAAAATATGTTAGTAGGAATGTCCAAAAAAGTGTACAATGAGATGGTAAAAGAAATGGACATAATTGCATCACAGGAGGAGCCATCTCAACAACAATGTGCTTCAAATGTATGAAATCATTGAAAATTTCTATTAGGTACATATAAATAAACAATTTATCATTAAATATCAATTTTCAATTATTTTCTTGCAGAAAAGAAAACAAAATGGAACCTATGCAACACATTAAACAAGACAAAAAGGAAGAAAAGGGTTGATAACAAATTTTGTGAGTAATTGTTATTTCCTTATAACATCAACTTAAGATTTCATTTTTGTATATTTTAATATTTTAATTTGTTTTACAACAACCACCCTTGAATGTATTCAAACAAGAGCTAACATACAAAGAAGAGCCATCACAAGAATTGATTGACATTGGGTTATGTAAGGGTTGTCAGTATATGTTAGCATATCAAAAATTAATTTTGGAACTTGTAAGTATATTATGTTGTTTTACTTCTCTCATTTTATAATTAATGGAACAAAAAATATCTTTTATATTAAATCTATGATTTAATATGGAGTATAAAACTTGCAGGAAACAAAGTATGGAAACGTGCCAACAGAGGAACTGTTGACAGAAGGCATGAGATTTTGTTTTGAAAACATGTGTATCATTCATGACTCAATTCTTGCTATGGTATGTCGCTTTTCAATTTACATTCATGTATATTATTTATTTCAATTTTCATTATTCTCACCAATGTAGATACACTCATTACACTTTATTTTTATTTTTGTAAATGGAATCATTTGAAGAAGAGGAAAACAATCGAGACAATCTACAAAACATTCCACCAAATAACCCAAGTCATGGAATAGCTCGAGTGTTGACAACAATTCCAATGAAGAATGATGATCAATAAATTTGGGTATCAATGCAAGTTGTTTTATTTTTTTAAATAATTGTCTGTGAAAATTAGACATTTTGTTTAATGTAATGGACACAGTGTCCCAATTCAAAGACAAAGGGTTACCAATAAGTGTCGATCAATTTTGTATGACAAAGAGCCTATTATTCATATATAATAAAATATGTTTATTTTATTCTATTGTGTTGTCCAATGTTGTTGTGAAATGTTACATCGTTGATTAAATATATGGATGATTAAATATTATAATGAAGAGATGTGAAATCTGATGATATAACAAATTAATCCAAACATAATATCCAAATGCACTAATAAAAATTTAATTTATATGAATACTATTATAAGATATATGTCAATTTTTTTTTTATGAATAATGGAATTAAAAAATAACAATAATTGTGCATTGTCACGGGTTGGTGTTTCTAAAAAGAGAAAATGACAACTAGTGTGTTTAATGATAAACAACATGTGTGTGTTTCAATATAAAATGCACCAGTGTTGTAATTAAATTTGCACCGGTGTTGATATGTGTTGATATACAAGGAACCAACACCGATCTTAATACTAATTTAACCAACAATTATAATATTAAAAAACCTTTATCGGTGTGTGCAACTAATAAACGCACCGATGCTTTTGTATCACACTTCCGCCTTGGTGCGTTTTGAATATCATGCATCGGTAGGGTTTGTTTTTTAACGCACTGGTGATGGTATCATCGATTCGTCTGGTTCCTTATTCTTATTAAGGCACAGGTGTGTTATTACTTATAAGAGCACTAGTGCCCCAATCTCTTTTGTACAACCTCGATGACTTCTTATAATTGTAAGAACCGATGCTTTAAGTTATAGAACGCATCGATGTTTGGGATTCCACCGGTGCATTGTTTTTATTAAAGCATCGGTGTGTTATTTTGTATAAATGCACCAGTGCCCCAATATTTTAGGACTAGCTCGGTGCTTTCAGTGTAATGTAGGCACCGATGCTTTATGTTTGAGAATGCATCAGTGCGTATAGACCATGAAGTGCACCAACTAGAAAAAAATCCACTACAACCTCCACCCACCCAGCTTTTTTTAGTTATAATGAGGTTTCGTTATAATCTTCGCAAAAAAATTCGCTACCAAAAACGAATGTTTTCGCGGAGGTTTTTTCCAATTTTGTAACACTAAAAACCTCTGCTAGAGGGTTTTTTCCTTTTAGTGTTAGTCTCCCATGTTCTCTCTATTTATTCCTTTGGAATGGATGAAA
Organism: Picea engelmannii; assembly: GCA_009831015.1. Classification (NCBI taxonomy): domain Eukaryota; kingdom Viridiplantae; phylum Streptophyta; class Pinopsida; order Pinales; family Pinaceae; genus Picea; species Picea engelmannii. Next base: position 1,882 of record WSFP011486471.1, on the reverse strand, counting down.
TGGTAGCCATGGAAGAAGACATAGATTATCAAGTCACTGTGCAAGCAAGGAAATAATCTTCAACCAACTTCTCCTCAAAGGTTGGTAGCAAGATGAACACCCCTAGTGGGTATGGACCGAATATTCCTTGAATCAAATGATATTACACAAGAGATTTTTATTATTAGGTTAGTTTGTATGGAAATACACAAGCCAAGTAGTCAACTCTAGCTCTAAAATGTATATAATAGTGCAGACATGGAGGAATTTTGTTAAAATTTTGAAGTCTTTAAGACAATAGTACCTAATAAATTTTGTATTAAAATATTGGATGGTTTGGTTGTATCCCTCTTTTAATAAAAAAAAATTTGTTCTATTAAAAGGAAAAATATGATTATATTTCAAGTCAATAGTCACTTCTCAACAAATTCAAGGCTTAGATTTTGGTTCAAATTTTGATGTATGCGAGTACTTGAATGTAATAGTTTATGTAAGATCATGGATGGAGAAATTCAAGAGTATCAAGTCTCCAGTTCTTGGATCTTTGTAAAGGAAAATTCTCATGGAAAACTGAATTACTATTTTGAATACAAAGACACCCACTTCAATCCATTATAAATAAAAACCAAAATTCCTACTCAAAAAGGGAAAAAACTACACTCCCACTTTTCACAACTCAACTAGATCAATATTTAGAAATAATAGAATTACTTGGGAATAATTAGGACTACATTATTTTTCAAAAAGTTTTGATTGTGAGTATAATCCAAAATATTTTAACCAAAAATGTTCTCAACCTGATGTAAGACTATGGGGTTTGTGAATCTATTTAATAAAAAAAAACGCATGAATCACAAATGTTGTTCCAATGGGTGACACGATATCCTTTGATAGAGTAACATAATACAAGCAACCAATAAAAAATTATATACTCATTTTTCAAAATGCTCTGCATGCAAGTGTAGTGAGTCCAAAAGCATCCTATTTAAATGTCATCTTTCCTTGCATCCTTTCAAGGCCTAAAACTAAGAAACTCACTAACTAGTAAAGAAAAATCATTTCAAGGAGTTGTAGAAGAATCACAAAACTAGAGACTTCAAAATACATAAGCTATGTAGTAATTTCACCCTAGGATTGGAAATACTAGAGGCAATATATTTTAAGGTCTAAGAATTGATGGTAAGTAATCTCTAGTCATAATATGAAAATTACTTAGCTAGGGAGATCTACCTTGATTACGGATCCTATCCCTGAGGGGATCAAGAGAGTCAAACCTATGACCTCCCAAAATTCAAGGGAGAGATCTCATGTCTAGCTCATGGACAATTGAGCTAACCCTCAAGGCTAAATATAACACACACACACACACAGAGTTAATCATTTCTATATAATAAAGTTATGATTTATAATTTAGGGGATTTTTGAACCCTAAACCCTGAAAATCAATCGTACTCTGAGGTTATAGTTGATTTAGATTTTGCAGGGGAAGTTAGGAAATTCTTCCATCAATGATAGATCAACAAATAACATAGCATTATTTTCATGCAAGGTTCCTTCTATGCCCACTTGTTAATCCTTTATTAAACCCTTATTACACCTATGTATTATTGCATTGAAGAATACTTCAATGGTTTTAAAGGTTTCTTCATTTATGATTCTAGGCCCTAAACCCTCCAAACCAACATTTATCCATTCATCAACAATTTTATACACAATCATAACAACTATTGTAGTGGGAGATAAGCTATCAAAGGATACTCTATCATATTTTGAAAAAGAGGATGAAATTCAAACAATAAAAATATCAAAGTTAACAAAGGGGAAGAAAGTGGTTCTCATGGTCATCCCTGGTGCCTTCCCACCCACTTTCTCTTAGAAACATCTCCTCATATTTATGGAGAAA
>WSFP011486463.1:0-15426 GCA_009831015.1 Picea engelmannii | reverse complement strand
TCCAACATATGGAACATTATGCATTTCTTTTAGTACCAAATTCCCAAGTTCTCTGAAACTAGGAACATAAATTATATTTTTATGCATAAGTAATCCATCTTCTTTCATATCATACTCGTTAATTTTATGTTGTACATATTTTTGTTGTAAGTTTTCCTTTACCTGTAGGTAATTCTGATCTGTAACAACAACATCTAAAAATTTTCTCTTCAAGTCTGACATATGCATACTAACAAATGTAGCATGCATGCGATGCACTCTTCTACTAAGTGCATAGACGACTTTATTTTCTTTTCCTTTCATATGATTGATATCAAAGTCATATTCACTTAAAAATTTCAACCATCTTGTTTAACTAGCATTCAAAGTTGGTTGTTCGAAAAGATACTTCAGATCACTGTGGTTTGTTCTCAATTCAAATCTCTTTCCCATGAGATAATGCCTCCACATATTCAATGCGTGAATAATGGTAGCAAGATCCAAGTCATGTGTGGCATAGTTCCTATCATGTTCCTTAGGATTTCTAGACTCATAACCAATGACATGTCGATTTTGAGTGAGGACTCCACCAAGCCCTTCCTTACATGCATCGGTGCATACAACGAAACTTTCATTTGGGTCAACAATCTTTAACATAGGTGCACTAGTAAGTAATTCCTTCAACAAGTTAAAGTTATCTTCACATTCATATGTCCATTCAAATTTAATTCCCTTCTTTTTCAAAGAAGTGATGGGATGAGCAATCTTAGAGAACCCTACTATGAATCTTCTGTAGTAACCAACTAACCCCATAAAATATTTGACTTCTGAAACATTCCTGAGTGTTGTCCATCCTCTAATGGCTTCAATATTCTTTGGATCCACTGTTATACCTTGTTCTGAAATAATGTGTCCCGAGTAATGGATATCTTCTTGGTAAAAAGAACACTTACTCATATTGGCATACAATTGACATTACCTCAACACTTGGAATACCAATATTAGGTGATGTTCATGTTCCTCTTCAGACTTGGAATAGTCATCTAGGAACACTATGACAAACTTATCCAAATATTTTCTGAATAGACCATTCATTAAGCACATAAAGATAGTTGGTGCATTGTGTTAGCAACATTTTTGGTTCTGGGCACAAGAGTATTCGGGTCTACAAGTGGCGTGACGAGCGCCGAGCATAGCTCACAGAAGAAATCCATTTCGGGCTTAAATCAAGCAAGCGGGCAGTCTGATTTCAATGGGAAGTTAGCGAAGTTGCGTTGAAGGTAGCACAATGGATAAAACCCATATTAGGTATCACGGAGCATTGTCAACCGTCCATCCAGAGGGGACACCTGGCGGCCAATTGAGCCATCTCGGCGTTTCACCCATCGCGATTCCAAGGTGCAAGGAGCAGCCCCGTCATATTCCCGATGCGCGAGGCACCGGGAATGTCCAGGACCTGGGCCCACAACATCATCGGGAGAGTTCAAAGCCATCATATCTAGAGGGACGCGTGGCGCCAGATTAAGCCGTCTCGGTGTTTCACTCATCACGATTTCAAGACGAAGGGATCAGCCCCTTCCTATTCACGAATGCCAAAAGAACCTTTGAGAATAAGCGCAAGGTCACAGCCCGTGGTCACTTTAGAAATAAAAGAGTTGTACAAAAAGGGGCCAAAGGCGTCGAGTCTAGTCACCGAAAGGATCATCGTGATCTCCATGCGCCATCAGATGCGGCCTCGATCCTGGTTTTCACTTAGAGTAAATGAAGAAGAGGACAGGTGGTTGAAACCTCCTTTCATTCATTAAGTGTGAGGAATGGAGGGTATGGAAAAAGGTCTGCTCGAAGAGGTCCTACATACCGATTTTTCCAAAGAAACCATGTCGAAGTCCTCGACTAGATAGAGAAGTATGCACACGCTAGCTCAACAATTAATGGCTCAGCTACCCTCCTTGCAGGATCCCTGCGCATTTAAGGTGGCGCTTGAAGAAAGATATCAGTACAAGTTTGACTGAAGGGACACAAAGCCTTGGGTGACTAGGCACACCTCTGTGAGGTGAATTTTCCTGAGTATATAGACTCAGCCTTTGTATTTTATAATCTATCGATGGTAGAGCAAAGCTCCCGACTGTAAAGTTTTAACAGATATTCTAGCTTTCGGTTATGCCTCTGTATGTGATATTTCTTGTTTAATGATAGACAGTCTCCTCACCCCTTCTAATTTTTATCTCATATTGAGAGAGTTCGTGAACGACTGATTTGTGTGAATTATTGCAATTATGCTATGATAAGGGATTTATTGTTGCATTATTGTATTCTTTGGTTTTTAGCGTTTGAATGTAAGAAGATCTTGCGTTTAGACGCCTTCCCCTACAGTTTGTTTGAAACCTGATGTTACAATAGACCTTTGCAGTTCTCCTATACAAGTCCCCTATTCACCCTTACTACAACTCACTGTCTGAAGTTATCTAAGACCTCACTTGACCATGCATTCCTGGCCTAATTCAGAGTTAGAACCACATCGTTTGAGATAACCTCCATATGATCACCCCATTAAACAAATCGTGACATAAACTGATGGGCGTCAAGATCTGTTCCTGCTGCAATCCAGGGGTGACTTCTGACGGTAACATTTCTGGCACCGTTGCCGAGGAAAAAGTTGAAAATTTTCCCCGGAATTGAACGACACTGAGCCTCTGATTCTGAAGGTGCATCAGGTATCAGATCCTTCGAAGATTTCTAATGTGCACCTGGCAACTCCATTGTGATGACTCCACTGTGGTGAACCTGTCGTGTTAATTGTGGCTTTCAGAGGTAGACACACGCAGTCTCATCCACAACTGCCTCTAGCTACCCCTGAGACTGATCCAGAGGTGGTTCTCAGAAAAGGAAAATCCTCTGAAGGAGAAACTTCCACTGCCAAACCAGGTAATCCACCATCTCCTTCTATAGGAACTCCATTTTCTCCTCCTCGGTTTCTTAATAGAACTCCTTCAAAGGTTTCTCGTTTCCTGAATTTCGGGAGTGTTCCTGCTGAGTTTTCCCCTCTTGGTCTGGGATTGGAGGGAGAGATCCTTGTCACTCCCCTCTCCTCTGAAGCTATACCTTGGCATAGACCCAGGACTACAAAAGATTTCCCCACTCCTGCACAAAGAGGATCATCTACTGACTTGAGCCCATTAGCTTTCTCTTTAAATCCCCTTTTGTTTCCCATTCCACTCCGAGACTCATTCCCAGTAACCCCTGCACGAACTCCTTCTCCTCCAACTTCCAAGTTATCCTCCACCTAATATTCCTATGGTTGGTGCTAATCCCCATCTAAATAGAATGGATGCCATAGTCGCTGCCAGATATGCTCCCTTAGTCCTACCCCATCCTATGAATCCTCTCCATGTTGGAGATTACTTGAAGTATATGCCCAAGTTCACTGGAGAAGGGGACATAACTGCGGAAGAGCACCTGGATGCTTTCTACAGTTATGCAGACAACCTGAACATTGAAAATGAATATTTGTGGATGAGAGTCTTCGTCCAGAGCCTAGATGGTGAGGTGAGAAAGTGGTTTAGAGGACTGGCCCCCGGATCTATCGTTGGGATTGAAGCCCTGGATGGCACTTTCTTGAGGCAGTGGGGAGATAGGAAGGATTTCATGTATTACATGACAGAGTTGGGGTGTTTGAATAAGATGGATGAAGATTCTGTCTCTGAATTCTCCAAGAGATTCAATAAGATGTATAATAAAATTCCTGCTGAAATCAAACCCTCAGAGGCCTCAGCCAAGATTTCTTATGCTAGTGTGTTTGGCTCCGATTTCTGTCTTTTATTAAGAGAACAAAGAGCCACCTCCTTAGCTCAAATTCAAGATGCGACCATAGAAGTGGAATCCAATGTATTAGCATCTAACGGACTGAGGAACAAGGCCAATGGAGATAGAAGAAAGGGAAGGTCGTAAGCCTCAACTTCTGGCCCATCGGCGTCCCACCCTCAAGTGGATGAACTGACCAAGATGGTGAAGTCTCTGTTTGTAGAGATGGAGAGAATGAAGGTGGAGGGGAGGAAAGAATACAAGGGCCCTCAAAAAATCTAAAGCAAAGGAGGTTTCAGGAGGCCAAACAACATTACCTCCCCGACTATGCAAAGAGAAAGGGGAAGAGACCGAGAAGATCAGAAAATTTAGGCCCCTTTCCAAAACAATTTTATGACCGAAGAAGATGAAGGGGGAATAGATGAGATTGATCCTGAGATCCATTGCTTCGGAGACACTCCTTCTTTTCCTCATCTCACTCAATCAGCATATAAGGATTCTCTCATGGAAAGTCAACTAAATGATCTGAGCAAGGGAAACAAGGCTAGTGGTGGCCAAGGCAGGTATGATCTGAGGTCCAAGAAAAAGACTATAGCACCTGATGTTCCTGAGCAGTTCCCTAGAGCAGAGAAACCTGCTAATGAAGTAGCGGATAGTCACAGAGGTAAGAAGCACCAACCCCTCTCTCCCATAGTCCAGAGTCATGTTCCTGAAATAAGAGAAATCCCAAATCTTACATCTTCTTTTAATTTCGAGCATGAAATTCAAAAGATTGGAATCCCTGTACCCCTGACCGAGTTGATTAAACATGAAGGGTTCAAGAAACACTTCTCTGAGCTTTTATAGTCTGAGGTCTCACACCTTCCCACAGACTCCATCAATTTGTAAGATGACAAGCCCGCAGTTATTCTAGGTCCTACGATAGAATATAAGAATGAATCATCTCCTCCCTTCTACACTTCCTTGAACATACATGAAAAGGTACTGCACAACTGCTTAATGGATTCGAGGGATTCTCACAACCTCATGCCCAAAAATGTCATGGAAGAGTTAGGGCTAGAAGTCCTCTGAGCCTATCATGACCTCTATTCCTTTGACTCCAGAAAGGTTCAGTGTCTAGGAGTTATCAAAGATCTGGTCGTGACCTTGTTTCAGTTGCCCATGAAAAGTGTGGTCATGGATATTGTAGTGGTCGATGTCCCCCGCAAGTTCGGTATGTTGTTATCAAGATATTGGGTAAAAAGACTGGGGGGGACTTTTCAGATGGACCTAACCTATGAAACTATCTCAGTATTTGGGGGAGAACATAGGAGGCTATACAGAGAAGCCCAATTGGCCTATATAATCAGTGATGAAGCCAATCCTACCAACCATCCCATTTTTTCCTTGGACATTGATTTAGGTTCCAGTTTACTGCAACTCACTCATTCTCCCGAGCCCCCTCTTAAACTCATAAAGTAGCCCACCACTCCTCATGAATTTCCTCCCTCCGTCACCCCCATCTGGAAAATGTTTTTTGATGGTGCATGTTCCTGGGAAGGTGCTGGTGCTGGGGTGTTTTTTGTGTCACCTTCTCAGGAAACCATATCCCTATCATATAGGCTAGAATTTGAAATATGGAAGAGTATGAAGCTCTTGTTTTGGGTATGAGGGCTGTAAAAGAAATGGGAATTAAAGAGATAGAAATATTTGGAGATGCTGAGTTGATTATCCAGCAAGTCAGAAGTAGCTACCTTGCTAATAATCCCTGGCTCAGAAATTACATAAACGAGGTGTGGGACCTAATTGATAGTTTCTTCTTGGCCTTCAACATTTCTTTCATTTCGAGGGGGGGAAATACTTCCACTGATTCTTTAGCTGTCTAAGCTAGTTTGCTCAGAGTTCCTCTGCCGCCTATGGTCAAATCTGATGTTGAAATAAAATATAGGCCCTTTGTACCGGACAATGTCAAGCATTGGAAGGCATTCGAAGATGATCTAGAAATCGAAAAATTTCTCTAATCTTTTGATGAATTTTCTTCTTTGCACATTGATCAGGATCCTGACACAAAAGACGACCCTCACCCTGAGGTGTTTTTAAATAAAATTGTTAACCACCAGATCATTCAACTACCTAGCAATCACATTCCAAAGGGACTAATTCCTTTAGAAAGATTGTTCAATGGGAATGATGTGGCAGTAAAGGGTATGGTTTCAGGTGAATATTTTGATACCGAGTGCAACATTGGCACACCAGACGAGCCTAAGTTTGTCAAGTTGTCAAAGAGTTTAACTACAGAACAGAGGGTCGAATATACTGAGTTGCTGAGAGAATTTGCAGATGTGTTTTCTTGGACCTACGAAGACCTCAAGACGTATGACACATTCGTCATTGAACACAAGATCCCACTGAAGGAAGGGGCTAAGCCATTCAGGCAGAAGCTAAGGCAGATAAATCCCATGTTGTTGCCTGTCATGGAGAAAGAAGTGAAGAAGTTTTTAGAAGCCCAGATCATTGTCCCCTTGAGATATTCCGAACGGGTGGCCAATTTGGTTCCGGTAAGGAAGAAAAGTGGAGAAATCAGGCTTTGTGTCAATTTCAGGAACCTAAATAGGAGCTCAAAGAAAGACAATTATCCCCTGCCCAACATGGAACACATATTGCAGAGGGTAGCCGGTGCATCTAGGTTTTCCATGATTGACGGTTTTTCTGGTTATAATCAGATATCGGTCATGCCTAAAGACAAAGAAAAAACATCCTTCACCACTCCTTGGGGCACATTCATGTATGCCAAAATGCCATTTGGACTGATGAACGCAGGAGAGACATTTCAGTGAGCCATGGACATAGCCTTCATCGGGGAGAAAGATAGGTTTGTGGTGATCTATATAGATGACATAAAAAAATTCTCCAGGTCTGACAAAGAGCATTGCTATCACCTGAGAAAGGTTTTTTCGTAGTGCCGGAGGTTTGGCCTTTCCCTAAATCCCAAGAAATCTTTGTTTTCTATGAAGGAGGGAAAGATATTAGGCCATATAGTATCAACAGAAGGAGTGAGGATTGATCCTAGCAGAGTGGAGGCAATTCGGACCCTTCCATTTCCTAGATCTAAGAAGGAGGTTCAGGCCTTTTGGGGGAAGATTAATTTTCTGAGGAGATTCGTCTCAAATTTTACTGAGCTGGTGAAACACATCACAACCATGATTAAGAAGGGAAGTGAAGTGAAATGGACAGCCGAACCCAGGGAATCTTTTATCCAAATAAAAAGGGCATTGACTGAAGCACCTGTGCTGATCAGTCCTAACTATTCCAAAGATTTCCTAATCTTCTCTTTCGCTTCTTTTGATACAGTAGCAGCGGACTTGTTGTAGAAAAATGAGGAAGGGCGAGAGCAGCCCATTTCCTTCTTCAGCAAGGCATTGAGAGATGCAGAGGTTAGGTATGAAATCATGGAGAAACAAGCCTATGCCTTAGTGAAAGCTCTCAAATCTTTCAGAGTCTATGTCCTGCACTCAAAATTGATTGCATATGTTCCTTCAGCCTCTGTGAAGGACATCCTTATCTAGCCCGACATTGACGGGAAGAGAAGTAAATGGATAGCCAAGATCCTAGAATTTGACTTAGAAATAAGGCCTACCAGGTTGATCAAGGGTCAAGGCTTAGCTAGGCTATTGGCTGAAGATAATCGAAAATATTTGGGGGTGGATTTCGTCAATGGACAATCAGAAAATCAGTAGAACCAGTTGTCCAATGTGGGCCCTCAAATAGAACCCTTATTGGCTCGATGTTCTTGGTATAAGGATGTCATATATTTTCTGCAAGAGTTGCAACCCCCAGATGGCCTGCAAAGAAAAAAAGCAAGATCTCTGAGGATCAAGGCAGTCAGGTATTGCCTTATCGATCAAATTTTATACTGGAAAGACCCCCTGGGAGTGATTTTAAAATGCACGGATCCATAAGAGGCCAACAGGATCATGGTCGAATTTCACAGCGGCCTATGTGGAGGGCACCATTCCTGGAAGACCATAGCCCACAAAATTCTTCGAGCTAGGTACTACTGGTCCACCTTGTTCGCTGATGTCCATAGAGGAGTTAGAGCCTGTATCCCATGCCAAAGATTTTTAGGAAAGCAACATCTCAAGTCTCTGCCTTTACAGCCTGTAGTTGTTTCGGGACCTTTCTAGCAATGGGGCCTAGATTTTATTGAAGAAATCCACCCTACTACCAGCGGGTAGCACAGATGGATCTTGACTGCCACAGATTTCTTTACTAAGTGGATTGAAGCTATCCCCACCAGGAGTGCTTCTCAAAAGGTGATCATTGGGTTCCTGGAAGACCTCATCGTAAGGTTCAACTACCCAAGGAAAATTGTTACTGATAACACAACCTCTTTCAAGGCTGAGCTGTTAGTTAAGTTATGTGAACAATTCAGGATCAAACTGATTCACTCCACCCCATACTATCCCCAGGGAAATGGTTTAGCCGGATCCTCCAACAAAAGTCTGATAAGGATTATCAAAAGATTATTGGAGGAAAACAAAAGGGCTTGGAATTCGAAGCTGAAATTCGCTCTATGGGCCGATCGGGTGACCACAAAGAGATCTATAGGTGTCTCTCCTTTCCAGTTATTTTACAAAGTAAAAGCTGTCCTCCCGTCTCAGTTGGCTATTCCCGTAGTGAAATTCTTCCAGGATTGTCAAGAAGAGCCCAATGACATGATTAGAAGGATTCATCAACTAGTAGAAGTCCAGCAGGCTAGAGAGCGGGTAATGATCAGAATTCAGGACCACCAGCAGATGACCAAGCAGGTATTCGATAAGAAGGCCGGGAAGGAGGGGTTCTAGATAGGAGACCTGGTGCTGAAATGGGATGCTCCTAAACAAGATAAGGGAAAGCATGAAAAATTTGAAGCCCTGTGGATCGGGCCCTTCAAAATCTTTGATGTTTTCTCAAATAACACATATCAGCTGCAGGATTTGGAGGGTGAAGAAGTTTTCAACATCCCAGTAAAAGGGAATTTTCTTAAAAAATGTTTTGCCTGAGCCTTCAGTGGCTCCTGTGTTTTGTAAATATTGTACTTTTGGTTCTTTGTTTTTATTTTTATTGTTTCAGCTTAGTAAATGACTCCATAGCTCAACAACAAGGCACTGGAACTGCAAAATGAGTCCTTAGAGCATCACAGGGACGACTCTATCCCCCATGGAGCCTAATGTTAGCAACATTTCTTGTTCTGAGCACAAGAGTATTCGGGTATACAAGTGGCACGACGAGCGTCGAGCGCAACTCACAGAAGAAATCTATTTCAGGCTTAAATCAAGCAAGTGGGCAGTCTGATTTCAATGGTCAGGATTCATCCAAAGAAGCAGATCAACGGTTGGCGGGAAATCGCAGTTAGCAAAGTTGCACCGAAGTTAGCACAATGGATAATGCCCATATTAGGTATCACGGAGCATTCTAAGCCATCCATCCAGAGGGGACACCTGGCAGCCAATTGAGCCATCTCAACGTTTCACCCATTGCGATTCCAAGGTGCAAGGAGCAGCCCCATCATATTCCTGATGTGCGAGGCACCGGGAATGTCCAAGACCTGGGCCCACAACATCGTCGGGAGAGTTTAGAGCCATCATATCTAGAGGGACGTGTGGTGCTAGATTAATCCGTCTCGACGTTTCACTCATCACAATTTCAAGACGCAGGGATCAACCCCTTCCTATTCACGAACACTGAAAGTGCCTTTGAGAATAAGTGCAAGGTCACAGCCTGTGGTCACTTCAGAAATAAAAGAGTTGTGCAAAAAGGGGCCAAAGGCGTCGAGTCTAGTCACTGAAAAGATCATTCTGATCTCCATACGCCATCTAATGCGGCCTCGATCCTGGTTTTCTCTTAGATTAAATGAAGACGAGGACAGGTGGTTGAAACCTCCTTTCATTCATTAAGTGTGAGGAATGGAGGGTCTGGCAAGCAGTCTGCTCGAAGAGGTCCTGCGTACCAATTTTTCCAAAGAAACCATGCCAAAGTCCTCGACTAGACAGAGAAGTCTGCACACGCTAGCTCAACACTTAATGGCTCATCTACCCTCCTTGCAGGAGCCATGCGCAGTTAAGGTGGAACTTGAAGAAAGATATCAGTACGAGTTTTACTGAAGGGACACAAAGGCTTGGGTGACTGGGCACGCCTTTGTGAGGTGAATTTTCCTAAGTATATAGACTCAGCCTTTGTATTTTGTAATCTATCGATGGTAGAGCGAAGCTCCCGAATGTAAAGTTTTAACAGATATTCTAGCTTTTGGTTATGCCTCTGTATGTGAGATTTCTTGTTTAATGACAGACAGTCTCCTCACCCCATCTAATTTTCATCTCATATTCAGAGAGTTCGTGAATGACTGATTCGTGCGAATTGTTGCAATTATGCTATGATAATGGATTTATTGTTGCATTATTGTATTCTCTGGTTTTTAGCGTTTGAATGTAAGAAGATCTTGTGTTTAGACGCCTTCCCCTACAGTCTGTTTGAAACTTGATGTTACAACAGACCTTTGCAATTCTCCTATACAAGTCTTCCCCCTATTCACCCTTACTACAACTCGCTATCTGAAGTTATCTAAGACCTCACTTGCCCATGCATGCCTGGCCTAGTTCGGAGGTAGAACCACATCGTTTGAGTTAACCTCCATCTGATCACCCCATTAAACAAATCGTGACATAAACTGATGGCCATAGGGCTCTGCTCCTGCTGCAATCCAGGGGTGACATCTGACGCTAACACATTGGCCAGTCAAAATGGCACCACTGCAAATTCATAATGCCCATACCTGGTTCTAAAGGTCGTCTTATGGATTTCTTCTTCCTCAATTATTACCTGATGGTATCTTGATCTCAAGTCTATATTTGAAAATATCCTTGCCCCTCTTAGATAATCAAAGAGATAATCAATCCTGGGTAGAGGATACTTGCTCTTTATAGTGGACTTATTCAGTTGTCGAAAATCAATACACAACCTCAAGGTCCCATGTTTCTTTTTGACCAAGAGTATTGGTGCTCCCTAAGGTGAAACACTTGAGCGTATGTACCCTTTCCTCAACACTTCCTCCAACTGAATTTGTAATTCTTTTAACTCTGGTGTACTAATTCGGTAAGGTGTTTTTGACATCAGGGCAACTCCTGGCACTAAATCAATAGAGAAATATATTTCCCTTTTTGGTGGAAACCATAGTATTTCTTGGAATACATTCTCTAATTCGTGTAGTACCGAGAAATATTCAAGGCTTGGCCCCTTTGTATTTTCTGGCTCCTCCACATGGGTTGCATACAATTGACATCCTTTTCTCAAAAATCTCTTCAACTGTAAAGTTTAAATATCTCTTATAGAGATGGGTCTTGGAAATCCTTTAGCAGTGCTTTGTTTTCCATCTCCATCAAGACATGTAAATGTCTTGCTATGACAATCTAGGACAACATGATGTTGTACAACCAATCCATTCCAATTAGAATATCATAAGACCCCAATGGTATGATATTTATATCAACATTAGTATTCACACCATTAAGACTTATGGAACAACCTCTGACCATATCATGGATTCTCCTTTTGTTCCCAGTGGCTAGATGGACCAAACTTCATTTTTCCATATTAATTTTCTCCAAATGTAGTCTATACACTATTTTAGGATCAATGTAACAATGACTTTTTCTTGAATCAATTAAAATAGAAAACATGATGATTTAGATCTTACCTTCCACCTTGATCATATTGGACTGGTATTTTTCTTGTCGATCATCTAAGGCTGCATAAATTCTTCCCATGTCTTCGATTGTTGTAGCCTCTTGGATGTTGTGCATGGTATTCACTCTATCATTTTTGTATGGGCAATCCTTGTACATGTGATATTTTTTGCATCCCCAACATTGGATTGGTGTTCTTCCCTTTTTCCAAAGGAGTCTTCTTTATTGGATTCATCCTTGGCATACTGATCTTGATGATTTTTATTAGTCTCATTTCTATTGAAAGGATGTTTGAATCCCTTCTTCCTCTGATCAGACTTCTCCTTCTGCTTATCCTTCCAAGACATATGCATGGATTTTCTACCCTAGCCTTGATCATACATGTACTTATCCTTCCTTATGGTCTCATTCAAGGTCTTGGGCTCATCATACCGAATATTTTCCTTATAAAAGGATGGAAATCCACTTAGAAATATATATACTTTAACCTTCGCATCATTTATGAACCCTACATACTTTAACAACCCCAATAAATTATTCTCGTATTCTGTCATAGTCGTGCTTCCCATCCCGAGTTCAAAGAAATCATACCTTTTCTTGTCATAGAAAGGCTCTAAGAGGTACTCCTTCTGGAAATACTTCTTGAACTGCTTCCAAGTGACCCTATTCTCATTAATATGTTCAAATTGTTTCAATTGATCCCACCACGTAGAATCTTTCCCATGTAAATGGTAGGTGGAAATTTTGGCTTTGAGGTTTGATGAATAGTTATGCAATTAGAAATATCTCCCAAGTCCAAGAAATCATACTTCAACATCATCTTCCCTTTCCCTTTCACCATCAAAGGATGGTGGCCTAAGATTCCTCATCTCTCCTTGCAAATTGTCCACTTCATGTCTCCTTCTTTGGTTCCTAATAGGAGACACCTATGGACTGCTTATGGAATATTTAGATGCACAAAACATTTTTGCTAAGTAAAGAGGTGAGTGATGTCTATGAGCTCTGCTAGCACTTCTATAATAACTAGCTCTTCCACGCTCATCTCTTCTTTCATGATACTTTCCTTCTTCCTATTTCTTTGAGTCATTATTTGTTTGTATCTGCCACTAATTTAAGCTCTGCAACACTCGATCATTTATCTTACTTTTATCTCTCACTAGCCTCTCATTGTCTGCCTTGTATCTCTACACTTTCTATTTCCATGCTTCTCACAATTTCTATTAATGTTTCTTGTTTCCGTCGACCCTTGTGTATGTTGGATTCCATCTTTGGATTACCAACTCTAGTATTATGTCCTTCAGCCTCTTTATCATGGTTGGAGGCTCCCTCACCTTCTTCCATTTCTTCAATACACATTTTGAACTAATATGTTTTAACCCCTTAACTCTGCAAAATGTGCAAGTGACCATTTTGTTAGAGTTAAGCATATGATAAACAAACTTTTCCAAACAAAATGCTATAGGTCCTTCCAATTCATCAATAAATTTATATATATTTAATTGCATCATATAACACTTCCATGTTATCCTTTGGTAGATACAAAATTCAATTATGCACATGAGCCTCCTTTGAACCCCTTTCTCAGGTAACTACAACTCGAAAACGTAGGCTTAACCCTTCCTTAGCACTTTTTTGTCTTTGAAAACAACAATTCGATCACTAGCCCCCCTTTTACTTTGACCAAAGTATCATAGGACCAAGGGCCATGACCAAGTGATTAGCTGATATGCGCCTATCCAGAGGTTTGGGACTTCGGGCTTTAGAGGTTTCTCCTAAACCACACAACATATTTCCCAAATTTCAAACTAGTGAAGTACTGAATAGGTGATCCTTCATGGTTTTAGAATTCCGACGCTCCAGAGCTTTGGGCTTCAGAGGATTTTTCAACTTCCTCCCATATTTCCTTTGAATGTTGAATTTCCAAACTTGGTGGTCTCCATGACTCTGTTGTTATTAAATTAGGTGGTGACATGTGGCCCCACCAATGAGAGACAAGTGTTGGGTCACGATTGGTACATAATACCTGTCAAAGATACGAAACCAGATAACACGTGGCATTCTTAGAGTAGGTCCACATCACCCCAGGTGATGTCATTATGCCACGTCAAAAACTGCGCTTCAACACATCGTAACTCTAAGATTCAGAGGATTTCACACCATAATACATTATTTCTTCCGAATGTCAAACCGATGAACTTTCTAGCTATTTCTCTCCAGGGTTTTAACACTTCTTTTCTCCAAAGCTTCGAACTTTGAAGAACTTCACAAAAAAACTCAAAAATTATCCCAAATTTCAAACTAGTGAACTGGTCCATGTCACTCGTGGTGATATCATCACATCGAGTCACTTCGACACTTCGGAGCTTCAAGCTTCGGAGGAGTTTTCAACTTCTTCCTACATTTCATCTGAACGCCAAACTTCTAAACTTTTGAACCTTCCAGGGTCCACTTAGCATAACTGTCATCAATTAAGGTGGTGACACGTGGCCCCACCATTGTGTGACAAGTGTCGAATCGCTATTGTTACAATAGGGCCTATCAAAAGTACAAAACTAGATGACACATGGCATTCCTAGGGGAGGTCCACACCACAATCCTTGCTTCGACACTTCATAGCTCTCGGATTTGAAGGATTTCTCAAATCAACACAATGTTTCTTCTGAACATCGAACTGCCGAACAATCGCTTCCCAAAGCTTCGAAACTTCGAGGGGATTCATTGTTGAACACCACCACGCCCTCGGACTACCAAATTCTAGAACTATGAACCCTTGCTAATATTCATACATGTTTCCCCGAATATGAACGGTCCAGATTGGTTCTGGACTTCGAAACTTCGGAGAAATATTCTCCAAGAGACACAAGGATAAAAAATCCCAAATGATGAATCTTTGATAATATGCAGACATGCGTCCTAGACAACGAACAATCTAGATTTACTCTAGAGTTCAGGACTTCGGGAGATTTTCTTCTTGGAAGCTTAAGTACTTGCTTCTCCTGGAGTGTTAAACCTCTGAACTATCATGAGCTCTATGGCTCACACTCACTCGCACGCAGATCTGACAATTGGGAACTGATCTTCTCCACCGTGCCTCACCTCCTGATCCATGCTTGATCCAATGACCTAGATCTGTCCTTGGAAAAATCCAATGGTTAGGTACTCCTCCCAGTGATCTACGACGTAGATTCACTTCGGGAATTTGGAGCTTCAGGTCATTTACCTCCCTTTTCACCAAGACTTGACATTTGTAGAAGCCATGAAATTTGAAGGACTTTGATGCTTAATGACCCCGCACATTTTCTAGATCTGACGGATGTGAAGGATATGAATTATCTCGAACAGATCCAATGGTCCAAATCTCAACTGGATCCCACGGTGGCGATCATTCCCAAATTCAAAATGGAGAGTCACAATCCTTCAATCCCTCGCGAAGGATATTGGACGTTCTAGCTTCTGTGTGAACTTTGCGATGCCATTCCTCCTGAGATTCACAACTTCAAGGTCCTAAATCTAGCTGAACCACGAGATCTTGTCTAAAAGATCTGGCCCATTCTGGCCCGTTGTCTCAAAATTTTTCTCTGATACCAATATGTAATGTACCCAACCACTCATAGGTTGGGAAAGCTAACCACAAGTACCTTATCTGGACTAATTCAAACCCTTCTCAAACTTTAGATAGAAATGATGCATGAAAGGTTCACATGCATTGATCAAGATTCATGCTAAACATAAAAACAATGAGGCATACGACATGCAAAACCATAATCAACAAGCATGCATACTCTAAATACATCGAATTCAACGATAAATAAATACATAGTGGAATAAATAATACACATGTAATAATACCATGACAAAGAGCATTTATCTTTTATAAAAGAAAAACACCGACTGACTGCAGATCAAGGAAGTTCCACCCAACCATAGACAATGTTGTTCCAAGTCT
>WSFP011486462.1:0-15426 GCA_009831015.1 Picea engelmannii | reverse complement strand
CAGTTGTATTAGTAATTTCAACAAAGAATTGTAAAAATAACATGAAGTAAGTAGTTGAGTGAGTTTTAAAAAAAAATGTTGTCATAGTTGTTGTCGAAAATTGAATTTGTGTCTAAAGTAAGGAGGGGGTTAAACATGAGTATTTGAGGAAGGCAATCCTCTCCATCATGTAATATAAGTCAATACTTAGTCGATGAGAATGGTTTCTTGTTGACATATGTGGATACTCATTCGACGACATCTTAAGTCCAGAACTGGAAAAGAGTCTTTGTATACTTTAGTTTTAGAGTCATAGCAGAGTCCAATGAGTTGTGTCCTTGTTGAATCGAGTCAAGCCATGATAATGCAAAGTCATAGTTGAGTCATAGAAGATTCCTCCTTCATGTGTTGTAAAATGCAGAATCCATACATTCCCAATAACAAGAAAGCATAAATAAACACATCCATGATTGAGAAGCAGCAAAGCAACACAGAAAGAAGTTTGATAAGCAGTAGAGTAGTAAAGCATTGAAATATTGAGCACCGATGATGAGCATTTTGGTAGCGGTTGAATGCATTCAAGAAAGAGACATCTCATAATTTACACACACACACACACATACGAGATTAAAATACAAGATGATGACACAAGAAATATTGAATTGATTGAGCCCCCTGGTATAAAAGTTGCAGAATGGTATAAAAGTTGCAAAATAGTTCCCTGGGTTGTGTCCTCGGAAGCCAGAAAGTAGAGAAATGGTAGGTTGATCGAAGCATGATGTTCCACCATAGGGTGTGTGTAAGGGAAAGATGAGCATAGGATGAGCCAAGCATCGCTCCAAAGGTACGATGGTCTAACAAGAGAGTCAAGAGGACAATTGTTGGGCAGGGTAGTTGAGTAATGGAAACACATTGACTGCACAGGCATTTACCATATTGAAGACGAAGGCTAAAGAGTAACATGTCATTAACTATCTGCACACTTGATCGTGATGAGAAAGGATTTGAGTGGGGGGGGGATGTTTGGAGGCCTCTTAGGCCCTTGTAACTGTCATCATACATTATACAATAGCATAAGAATGTACAAATACATGTAATAAAGTAAGTAAATGCATGTAGGGGATAAATGCATCTAACTAATGATTAGTTGGAGTGGGTGCAACCACTCCAACCATCTCTCCTATGTATATATACTCATGAAGATGGAATACAAAGGCGGTTGGTTAACCTTCTCATAAATATCTCTCTCTTCTTGAGTACGTGTGTCCATAATATTCTTGTTATAATGTATCTCTCTCTTCTTGAGTACGTGTGTGTCCCTAATATTCTTGCTATAATGTAGCTCTCTTTTCTTGAGTGCGTGTGTGTCCCTAATATTCTTGCTATAATGTAGCTCTCTCTTCTTGAGTACATGTGTGTCCCTAATATTCTTGCTATAATGTAGCTCTCTCTTCTTGAATGCTTACCTCTAATCCTTATACTATAACGGGGCCCCTTTCCTTTTGTTTATAAAAGAAAAATGAAAGACGGGTGGTTGTGGCCACAACACTACTAATGCAAGGAAAGGTTTTTGTTGGTGCAAAATCGAGACTAGGGTTCTCGATACCAACAAAAAGTATCATTGTAGTCTAGGAACATTGACATTTTCAACCTTCCACGAAGGAAGGAGTTCTCACCCAAAGCGTAGCCGAGATTTGTGTGATTAAAGGAGTTATAAAGAACACAACATCAGACCTATCTCTAGAATACTCAGATCCATAGATTAACCATTTAAATCAGGTTGTAATAGCATTCATATAATACCAGGAAAGAAATAATAAAATACATAACAGAACTATAGATCTATTCATCACATAGCATATGAGCATAAAAGAAATTTGTAAGGCCCCAATCACATTATTTCATTAGCAGCAGTACAAAACCCTCATACATCCAGATCTGATAAATCACTCTTCACAATAAACAGATCTTCAATACATCATCTCACCTAGCGCGATCTAACTCCTCATGACTCATTACATACTCAATACCTACCACAGGTACAACAACAGTACCGATAGAGAATACTACAATATCCAACCATGATGATAGTAGGAATAACCCAAACTCACGGAATAACACTAGCAACAACACCCAAAAATTGGAGCAATATCATTAACCCTTTCCCTTTTCATTTCCCTTTTATTTATACTTTTGCATCTTTAACAAAGTCACTTGACTAAATCAACTCTGCTCTTCTCCACTTCTTGTAATCCTTTCTTTTCCGCCTGTGGTATTGTGTCTTTCACCATCTTCTAGACTTCCAACTGTCGCGCGATGCATTTGACTATTTTTTTTACTTCTAGACTTCCAGTTGGCACATCCCAATAGGCCCCAACCACAACTATTGACTCACCCTGAGTCAACCTTCAGCTTATTTACCAAGCCCTTCCTCAAATGAAGAGCCCAACTCCGGTACAATCTTAAGGGCCTGTTTGCGAAAGTGGTCATGCCACTTTCGTACCAAAATAGAAGCTCCCGCAACAAATTATTGAGCCTCAACAACATCTGATTCTGTAGTCTTAGTGGTAAGAAGAGTCTGCCACTCTGTGTCTACAATAGAATCCAATTGGTGTGCATCTATACATACACAACTTGAACTACAGGTTTGAATTCCTGGAGTTCTTTCTTCACAGTTTGGGCAGCTTCAAACATTTCATCGAGCTTATTATTAGTCTCTTGGATTTCAACAAACTTAGTATGTTGCACAATATGATTTGTTATGGCTTGTGCTTTTGCGTTCATCTGTTGAATCTGGACTCTCAATTCTTCAGTCGACTTATTCCTTCTTTCCAGCAGACCAACCCAATCATTGACCATAGTAAAAAGTTTGTTTCATTCACCAGCTCGGCCATGAAGGGAGGATTGAACGATATCCTCTTCCAAAACCACTTGCATGATCTTCTCAAGCATAGACTTGGGTTGATCCTACTCCTTCAGCTAAATTTCTTCCATTTGTTTTTGTAGACTATATGTTTTCTTGGCCAACTAGGACCATGCATCTTCAATAAATTTAACACATTGAGTTGGTGCAATCGGAGTAATATCTTTTGGAAGCTAAGGGGTATCCTGCAAGAAATTAGGCCAAACTTCAAATAACTTCCCAGAGACAACATCCAGCTCTAATTGAACCTACGCATGCAAGGTGTAGGCATGGTCTCGATCCTCTGAGATTGCTTCTAGTTCAAGATGCAACTGGTGGCTTTGTTGTGTTAGCTCCTCATTGGTCTGCTCAATTAAAAAAATCCACTCCTCTATCTGGGCAGACGAAGCATGAATAAAAATCAATAGTTGTGGGGTGGACCAGGCCGCAAAGTCTTTACTAGTGATGGATTGATCTACTAGTAGCCTTGATGCAAGTGGTTGGCCACTTGCAATTGACCTCTCAAAAAATCTAGGGGTGCTAGTGCCATCTGGACTGGGAGAGGTAGCCTGGAAGCTACAAGCAAGTCGCTCTTGAATATTCCAAGGAAGTAAGGATACAACCTTTGTATTATCTAAACACAATTGTAGAATTGCACAACATTGTTGAGGATCCTATAGGAAGGGCACAACATGTTCCGGAACAGAACTCATGCTATGGGTCGAAGTGGCTTCTTCTTGGACATCCATAGGGTTGTGTGAATGATATAGACCTGACTGATCCATCTCCTCTATAGATTTCCCCGTCTCCAAATTGAGGATAGTGTCTTGAGGAAGAGGTTGAGGCATGTTAGGCATGCGAAAGGGAACATTTATTTGTGGTGAAAGAAATGGAATAGGGACATTACTTATGTTGGCCGCATTTGATGGATCAACAAACTAAGGCTCGATCATTGCAATAGCAAGATGAATGGGGAAGGGTGAGATGATTGGTGACATAGTCATAGCAGAAGTAGTTTGTGACAGAATGGTTTCTTCATCAATGAGGGTGGGACGAGTTTCAGAAGCAGTGACTACAGGGTCATTAATGATAGTAATAATTGGGACATTGGACAACACAGAAGTAAAACCTTGTGTCTATGGTGGAAGTGAAGCAATTGGGATGACATCAGTGATGATATGGGGTGTAGTAGACAAGGACAAGGAACCGGTGCGAGGTTTCTTGGTGGGAATTGAAAAAGAAGCTTCAAAGGTTTCTTTGAACTCCTTACTTATGAAGACAGCAGTATCTGGGATTGATGGGAATTACGACAACCTTGGAAAAGCTTCCTCTTCCTCTTTTGAATTCTAAGGTGTGCATTGTCTCTTCTCTACTCCGCTAGAACTAGGAACATCTATAGTAGTCAGAGCCTCTTGCTATGAAATCGAGGGTAGTTGATAAGATAGGTTTGAGGCCTTATGCATCCACTTTACACCAGACCATGAACAAACCTCCTTGTCTAGAGATTCTTCGTCAAGATAATAAGGTAGTGGAGGAGTGTGAAACTTTTCAAGATCTGCAACTTGTGGCCTCACAAAGGTGTCATCCTTGCTCATTCTAAACCAGATTTTGTTGGTGTGCATGTTGAGCAATTCATGCAGAATCCCCATGTGTTGGGTGGCATTGATTAAGCCGTTGTACCATTGCATAAATGCAGTATTGTTGAATGTGGCATTTATGGCATATATTATTGCTTGTCAAGGCTCAAATCTCATAGTTATTCAGTTGCCTAGAGTCATTGCTAGATCTTTCCCTTGCGGTGGCCTCCATTTCCATATGGTGAATGCAACTAAGAGATAGCCATAGATGAAGTATCCACCCCTCTCATGCATATTTGTACAATCGTGTAGCATCTCATTCATCAAATACTTGCACCAGTTGATTTGTGGTCCTTGTGCACAAAAATTGACAACTAATAGAGCATTTAGTGTGCACTCTCCCTTGGAATATATTTTCATCACTTTACCCGCAATCAAGTAGCATGCATGACAAACAGGCTCATCGGTGATTCGCTTAATGAGGGATTTGCAAACTCCATGTATGGTACCAAACTTATCATATAGGTTGATCTTCCCTTTTTTTTACCATGCTTCCCTAAACCTTGGAATCCCTTTGTGACATTTTCTCCCTCCATGGAAAGGCATGTCAACTGATGGATATTAGCAGCATGGATTGGATACTCTTTATTCAACCACGGTGAGCCATTGTGCACCCGGCTAATTAGAAACTTGGTGTAACACACGATTTCGCCAATGGTACCAAAGATGGGAAAATCATGCAAGTTCGTTATAGTGGACTCCCTCAACAACACATAGGGAGTATTTTGTTGCACGTCCACCTCTCCAGAAGGCAAGGAAAAATAATCCATGTATGTATCAACCTTCATCTAGGGAAACAAGTCCTCATCTAAGAAATTGATGTCAAGCAGCCAAGCCTACTCGACTTTACCCTGTAGATTGCCCAAAATATCATCTCGCAAATCATGGATATCCGTTGGAACAACAATCTTTGGAAGTGCACTCCGAGGAATAGTGGTACAAACCATAACTGAAGACCTGCGTGTTGAGTCCTAAATACACCCTTAAAATTTTCAATTTATGGGTACTACTTTTCCTTTTAATCATTTTGCACCTTATTCTTTTGGCTTTACATAGTTTGCATATTTGTCCTTTGTTAAGTTTAGACATTTTTTCCTTTGTTTTATTTGCAACTGAAATCTCAAGAAAATCCAAAAAATCCCATGTTTTTCATAAGGGAAGAAAAAACAAAAGAAATAATTGAAAAAGAACTAAAGTGCAACCTTTTCCAAAATGTGTCGATGATCTCATTAGGGGTTGAGGAAAAAAGAACAAGACAACAATGTGAATCCCAAAGGCCTGACCCGACGAAGTCTTAAAGAAAATGTCGACGGAAACATAGGCATCGGGGGTTTTATCTAGCAAATGTAAATCTATAGTGTTTTCGACTGATCATCAATGGGACTATCAAAATCGATCGAAATTATATGGTTAAGAATGAAAAAGAAAAAAATAAACTCTCGATCCCAATGAGCGAATTTTGAAAGTGTCAATGAATCCATCGGTGTCGATAGAATTTTGAAAGTGTCAATGAATCCATCGGTGTCGATAGAATTTTGAGTCGGATTAAAACAACAAATGTATTCCCCCGACGGCCAATGAAGCCATCGAGCATCAGTGGAATTCGTTGATTCCTTAATAGAGAAGCTCGTTTCAGCTGATGTCGATGAACCATGAACCTAAATACATATCTTAGTCGTTCAATCGAGAATGAGGATTAATCTAGGCTGTTAAATATTTTTTCTTGAGTTGTGTATGTTTCAATGACCATGCAAGATCCATGTCACCTACCACATCACCCACCACATTGGCCTACCACGTTTCCAATTGTACACTACCATGTCACCATCTGTACTTCCTTTTTCAATGTAAGCATGCCACATCACCTTCTGTAATGGTGACATCAGCATGTTGCATTACCTTCTGTACTTGTCTTATCATCATTCAATGTCTCTTTCCACACCAACTCTCATACCTGCCATGTCACTCGTCATGTCAGTCGCCACGTGGATTGCCACATCATTACCATGTCATCATTCATATTATATTTCTGCCATGATAGCCACCACGTCACTTGTTGCGTCATCACACATGTCATCATAGTACGAATTTCTCTTATGATCATCGATGGATGAGGGTTTTGGTGGAATGTTTAATGAGTAGGCACTCCTTTTCATCGATGTTGATGAACTCATCAGACATCGACAAGATCAGTAGAAGGTGAGTTTTCCCGCTCAAACATTTTTCGTTGATCACCGATAGACTCGTCGGCGTTGGCCCATAAGCAATTAAACATGCCATGAGCTACAACAAAGGGCCGATGTCGATGAACCTTCACTTGGAGAGTGAATCCTATCCATTCGATCATAAGATTGAATGGATCTGGACCATCCAAATCTCTAACTTGCACCAGGTCCATTTCTTATGGTTTTAGGAATTCCACGTCATGTGACATATTGATGGGTCATGTTACCAATCAAGCGTCGACACATCACCTGATTTTATTATGAGTTCCACATCACCATATACTCTCCTTTTTACATGTCAACATGACACATCACACTGACATGTCATTGCATGGGTCTACGTCATCATGTTCAAGTCTTCAACCATACAATGGCACATCATCATTCCACGTCATGAATTGTGCTTTCTATCATCTGTCAATGTCATCTTGTGTACTTGATCTTGCCACATTAGATATCACATCACTTGACATTTCATCATGGTACGAATGTTCCTTTGATGTCAATGAACTCATCAGGCATCGACAGGATGGTTAAAGTCTTAGAAATGTGGCATGAACACATTCGACCAATTGTCAATCAACTATCAACGTCTACCCATATCGCTTCAATGCTTAATACGTCATGAATAATTTTCAATGTCGATGAACCCTTTTTAAAGCATAAATCCAAGTCGTCTGATCACAAGCAAAACAAATCCTAACCGTCGGTTCTCCTACATGAGCTTTGCTAAAAAATGCCATGTTTTTCCCAAGCACAAAAAATGTTCTAAAAGTCATCAATGAGAGAAGAACCCAGTTTCGTATTTTTGCAATAACTTTTGATACCGATCTCCATTTGAGGTGTACCTTGTATAGTTGTAAATATATCGTTGATTTCTACAACTTTGTAGTTATGTGCTTTCTATGATTCTACATTGTTGGTTTACAGTTTTTGAAATAAAACTACGACATGTAAAATTATTACAGTGTTTTCATGATAAATTTTGATTCTGATCCATGTTTTGAGAATTCCTTATATCATTGGAAAGGTATCATAAAGAACTACAACTTTTCTTTTATAAGTTCTTATTTATTTGGCACGGTTTGTTTCAGGTTTGCGAAATAAAAGAAATCAGGCTCAGGGATGTGACTTGCAGATGACATTTTAAGGTCAATTAATTGTTTTATCTCATAAATTTGTTACGAAATATATATTTTTATTTCTCATATATACTTTTTATGATCCATGTACATGCAAGGGGAATCATATATCATGGTGAGAAGAATGTCAATGTTGTATGCGACAACTAGTATATTTCTGACAGCTGACAAACACAAGCATGAGAACAAAGTTGCATGAATTGTTGATTGGGTGCATGAACATTCTAATTTTAGAAATGGATGATCATTGAAGATTAAAGAACAACTCAGTTGGATTTCGTTGTGCCTAAATAAAAAATAAAATCAAATTTAATATGAATGCATGAGGTTTCTAAAGAAAGAACAATGGGTTGAATTATTTAATCAAGGAAAGATTTATGAGGTTGAGCATGCATGAATTAAAGTCGAAAGTTAATTGGAGATGTGGCTAAATGCATGGATTTTTGCATGGATGATTTATCAAGACTTTTGTTCACTGAAGATGCAAATTACATGAGGAGATTGCATGACTTTTAATAAAGTCGATTTTATTTTTATTTCACAATTAAATTAGTTCTTATTTTATAAATAAAGCGATCGACTTCTTAGGAAAGGGTCTTTGATCTTTGGAACTATTTCAAGAGTTTTTCGATCTCTAGAGGGATTTCAAGGGGATTGTAATCGAAGAATTATTTCAAGGTTGAATTCAGAACTCTTTGGAGTCCAGACATCCTGGTTTGTTGAATCTTAGTGTGTTTATTCATTATTGTTGATTATTCTACAATTGATTAAATACTATAAGAATCTAGTAAGAATTTCAATACTTTTAAGCTATCTTAGTTGGTTGAATGAATTGTTGGATACTTTCGGTAAACTATTATTTGCTTTATTAGTTAATCTTCTTTTTATGTTATCTAGGATATGGTTGAATTATTTCAAAATATCTCACAATTAAATGGTATCTCTTTCTTCTATTAATTAGTTATTATTTCCATCCCCCGGGGGGGTAGCTCAATTGGCAAGTGCCGTGAAAATGAAGTTCCATGAGGTTTCGAGTTCAACTCCCCCCGACTTACAATGTGTGTCGCGTATGGGGCCTCGTGAGAACACCTGGAGGTTATAGTGGTAGAAGTTGGATAACACGGCCACGTGTAACGTGAGCACGTGCCCAACTAGTTGTTGATTCCTCTAGACATTAAAAAAAAAAAAATTAGTTATTGTTTCCTAGATATTATTTGATGAGTAATATATTCTTAGTGGAATTATTTCTTCAGGAATCTAAAGTCTCAGATAGTTTTCGTTGATTGTTGCCACAAGTGATCCTCAACACAGATTTCTCCAAATTCTTTAGTTTCTTCCTTTCCTGCAGTAGATAGACTTAAAACAAAAAACAATAAAAAGAACGAAGTTGAGTAACTTTTAAATCCCATCGAATGATTGTCAGACCTTTAACCCGGAGGATTATTCCATGCCAAACAAGGAAGGGTTTGATTGGGCCTCTTCGTTGGGTTTAATCCCTACTGTTGAGCAAAGGGAATTTAGACCCCTCAACACTACGTTAATACACAAAAACAACTGGAGGAAAAGAACGCAGGTGCGTACTCACATAATTCTCACTAGGCTTCGAGGATGAGAATTTAGACAAACAAACAGAACACAATGACTAGGGCATGAAGTGACCACTAGGTTATAGACAGTTGTGAGGAGGTGACACGTGACAAGCATTAAAGTTTCATTAAAGGGAAATTGCATAGCTAACTCAACATTAACAACAAACATGACCGACGGGTGCGACGAAATCTAATTTGTGATTTGGGCAATAAAGGTCACAAGTATCAACACATATTTGACATGGCATGACACGTGGGGAAATAACTGATAGGCTAACTACTAACCGGAAAAGTACTGACGAAATTTCAAACATAAATGAATTTTATTGACATGGAAAGGATAGGGACAAAAAGGTACTAACGACATTTAACGAACAATGTGAAAGCGACACGACAATGACTAAAACATAAAAAATGACTAAATGCATAAAAGATTTTACATAAAATCCCCAACCACAATGATGTGACCCGAACTGGACAAATTGAGAATGACAACTAGACTCTAGGGGTGAGTTACAGTTGGACATGTCAGTACTTTATTGGCAAAAAGGTAAAACAACAAAACAAAACAGAAACCTACCTACTTTATTCACTCCCTGTGACAGGAGTGCGGAAATACTTTCTTCAATGAGTGGAGATATATGGATTCAAGCATGCACCATTCACCCATCCCATATGAATAACACCATATAGTTGCGCCAGTTGAACAACTCCTAACTCTTGAATTTCCGCAACTATAAAGGGTCCAAGCCAGTGCATTTGTAGCTTCCCTGGATGCTTCTAGTACTTATTGTCATAGAGCAATACATGGTCACCTTGAGTAAAAGTCTTGGTCTTAATGTTTCAGTGATGCCAAGATTTCTGTCTAGCATTCTCCGCAATGTAATGAAAATCTACTAAAAATATGGCTTCCTCAACTTCCAACAGTTCTGCAACCCGTTCCGCAACAGATTTATCATCCATGATCTGAGTAACTTGTGCAATGTACAGGATTGGAGTGATGAACTCAACTAGTACTACAGCTTCTCTCCCATACACCAATTGAAATGGGGTATACTTGTGTAACTTCTTGGTAGTGGTTCTATATGCCCAAAGAACAGTTGGAACTCACTCATCCCAGTCATCCCGATTAGCGCAACAGACTTTAGTCAAGCCCTTATCCAAAATCTTATTGAATGCTTCCACCATACCATTGACTTGTGGAAGATAAGGATTGCTCTTCTGGTGTTGAATAAAAAATTCTTGATTTAGGGTGGCAATTGTCTCACTGATGAAATGGGCACCTTGATCACTAGTTAAGCTTTTGGGACACTCGAACCGAGTAATAATATTCTAAAAAATGAACCTTGTTGTTGTGTCTATAGTGCAATCCTTAAAAAGTTTTGCTTCATCCCAACGAGTTAGATAATTTGTTGCGTTGATGATGTATCTTTGCTTTGAATGTTTTTTTGATGGATTAATAAGTCTCATGAAGTCAACAACCCACTTCTCAAAGGCATGTACTACTTTAACAAGGTATAATGGAAACTCATCCTTGCGTGATGGCTTACCAACCCGCTAACAAACATCACATGCTCTGGCATAATCTTTAGCATCTTTGAATACAGTAGGACATTATACCCCTGCTTGAATTAATTTATGTGTAGTCGCCTTCCCTCCTACATGACCTCCCACAACTCCACTATGACACTCCCACAAGATTTCAGGTCTTTCATGGTCAAACACACACCTTCTAAGAATGTTATCCAATCCCAACTTATATAGTTGACCCAATCAATTGATAGTATGTTGCATAAAGCACCAAATGTCTCTTTTATGTTGTGGCATAACCATCAGGGAAGACACCAATGCTCAAGAATAAGGCAATATCAGAGAGAAAGTTAGGAACAACTTCAATCTTAAATAAATCTGCATCTGGGAGCTGGTCATCTACAACTCCACCAGTTTCTCCTGACTATGGTTGAGATAGGTGGTCAGGGCCAACGTTTAGCTTTCCAAGCTTGAAAACAAATTCAAAGGAGAATTCTTTAAATAACCTGCAAATTTTTCCTTCTAACATAGGCTTATTAATCAAATATTTCAAAGTTGAATGATCGATGAAAAACTTGAAATGACCTCCCAACAAATAGTGTCTGAACTTTTGCAGAGCATAGACCATGGCTAACCCCTCCCTTTCTGTGGTGGTGTAGTTGTACTCGGCCTACGATAGTTTTCTACTAGAGAAATAAATGGGATAATCAATATTTCCTTCACCATGTTGTGCAATAACATCACCTAGAGTAGTGCTAGAAGAATCAATGTGAACATGGAATTCAACCTACTAGTCAGGATACGTCAAAATAGGGGTACTAAACTTTTCTTTCAAAATGTTAAAATCTCTATCACATTCAGGTGTCCAGTGAAAAACTTCATATTTCTTCAGCAACTTCTCTAGTGGGGCAGTTATACTTGCATAATTCCTGATGAACTTGCGATAATATCCAGTATGACCCAGACTAGATCGCAATTTCTTGGCAATTGTAGGGGGGGGCATATTGAGAATAACAACAACTTTTGCAGGATCGACAAGAACTCCTCCCCTGCACACAATATGTCCCAACAAATTTCCAAAAGGTACAAAAAACCACATTTCTTCAAATTCAATGAAATTTGTAACTGTCTGCAGTAGTCAAACATTAACCGAAGTAGATCAATGTGTTCCTTTATTAGGTTGTACATAGTCTAGTTGTCCATATAAAATTCAAGAAATTTATGAATAAAATCTCAAAAGGCAACAATAATGACTCTAGAAAACACAACAGGAGCATTCTTCAGCCCAAAGGGCATGACATTGTAAGTAAAAGAACCCCACTCATTAGTCAAAGTGGTCTTCTTTTTATCCTCTTCTACAATTCTGACTTGATGATATCCTGAGAACCCGTTAGTGAAGGAGTATGCTTCATTTTCAGCCCCCTGGTCGAGTACTTCATCACTGAATGGAGTAGGGAAAGGATCATGCACACAAGATGAGTTCAAACTTTTGTAGTCCACTCAAACTCTTATGCCATCAATACATTCTTGTTCTATATGATGATTGGACCAATCCACTCGGCTTCATCCACAATGAAAATTAATCCAACTGCAAGCATTCTGTCAATTTCCTTATGAACCTTTTATTTGACTCTAGGGTTCAGGCAATACAGTTTGTGTTTGACTGGCTTAGTATCAAGCTTCAACTCTATTTTCATCTCTCCCAAGTCTTCTTTAATTCCTTTAAGTTTTAAAAATATCTTAGGGAACAAATCCTCATACTCCCGCAACAGGGCCTAGATCATTGTCATAGTGTCATCCCAATAATCTCCTATAGAAGGTATCTTAGGATGCTCCTCACTCCTAATATTCATCTTTCACAACTTCAGAGGCTAAGTATATGAACTACTGGCATAAACTAATAGAGTGTATTTAACTTCTCTTGTTCCCTCAAATTCTTTAAAGGTTTGATGTCTGAGCCCCTCTAGGTCTTCAGGATCTTTAGGATCTTTGTCAATATTGTTGCAAGCCATAGGTATTCTTGTAGGGGGTGGATTAAAATCATACTGAAGCATATCTTCATGCTCATGACACACTATAGGGGAATACTTGGGCTTGAATTAATTAGTAAACAACATTTTCTTGACTTGTTGTGCTATTAATGTAATTTCAGAAGACTTAATAGAAAACGAGAAATCATGAAAAAACTAATCTTGTAGTACCTTCCAACATGCAGTTTGTCTCCTAGTCTCCCCGTGCACATACCAAGATTTTGAAAATGTTCCTAGAGAATGGAAGAAATGATGTACCCAAAGATGAGATGGTAGTTGTGCAAGTTCCCATACTTTAAAACAATATTGAATATGTGCAATTGGATAAGATAAACCATCATATGTCTTTAAAGTTATTATCTGACTCTTCATCTTTTGATATTTACCTGGCTAGCTAACTTGTGATGGAGGAAGGAAACGGTATTGTATGGAAAGCTTAACCTCATCCCAAGAAAAAAGAGTTCCTTTATGGGTATCCCACCATCTAGTTGGAGAAGATCTCAAAGCTATGTCGAGTGTTGAAATGCTCTGCTCTACCACAACCTTATCCTCCATATCAATGATAAAACTGTGTAGATATGCGGTGCCAAAATATGTTGGATAATCACCTATTTCAACCCCAATCCACCTTATTGATATATGACAGTTGTGCAACATATTGAAAATTTCTCATACTGCCCTTTCTTCCAATTATTAAATGTTGCTTCAGAATCTCATCCATAGAATTAACACTCCTCCAACTAATTGATCCATCTATAGTGGGGTTAATATAATCAGCTCATTTTCCTGCAGTCATATTATACAACCGATCAAGGAAATCTAAATCATTTGCATGTTCAATATATCGTGGGCCTTGGTATCTATCTAAAGGCAAAGTGACCTTCATAACATCATACTCAAAATTCATAGTTTCCTTTTTAAGATCAATGACAACATAGTTTTGATAATCCCATTCAATGCCTAGCATAGCTAGATATGGATCCTTCTCCCCCATTATTTCAATAACCTCAAAATCAAATACTATTTTGACACCAGCCAAGTCTACTTTGACATTTTGTAGCCTTCCTATTGAAAAAATGCAGTATTGATTCGCCATTCTCAACTGAAAAGGATAATAGACTAACCTGGTGATCCAGGTGGATATTGGTGGTCACCCACCTGTTCCATATTCCAACTAGCTCATCTGGATAGTTTTCAATTCAACATGTTCCTCTGTAATGGGGACATTTCTTTGTAATTGTGGGTTCTGCACTTACGAGGTTGTCCTGAAGCCCTACACAACATCCAAGTGGATATTGGTGGCCGCCCACCTATTCCAACTGGCTTATTTTGGAAGTTTTCATATCAATACATCTTTTTGTACTTTCAGGGCCATTTTGGGGCTCTAAACAATGTTTTATTGGCTTGCCACAGTCAAACTATAGACGAAGGCGCAATTTGATGACTTAATGTGTAGTTCTCGAAAAGATCTTTCCGACAAGATATCATACGCCTAAAACGGAGATCGTATGCAAAAGTTACGACCCCGGGAAGTTAATGTTCTGACTTACCCCAACAAGGCCCACATGAATTTTGGCACTTCATCTCCTAGGGTTAGGTTTTTGAATGTCTAGGGTTTTGGAATTCAGGTTTATCATAAAAATGCCATCATAGCCTCATTGTAATCATCTTCTTGTGAATGAGCGTAGCCATCACATCTCTTCTCAGAGATAAAGCTGCGACCATTCTAGCGAATCTTGCACTCTGTATTTTTGCAGTCTATGTACATTTCTTTCATTAATAGAAATCATGTATTGTTGTATTTCTCTATTTCTAGCAATTTTTATGTGTATTTCAATGTAATATCTCTGCTTTCATTTCGTTCCGAAAATAATCTGGATCACTTGGGTTTTCCCATTGCCTCTTAAGTCTTCTTTGGCAAGATGTTGACGTCAGAGCCCAAGTCTAGCATAACATCCTTGATCTCATATTCATCTATATGGGCATTCAATCTGAATTATCTTCCAGTCCTCCTCTTTCTTCTCTACACCCTACTTGCCTTGCTTTCCTTTCTAAGAGTTTAGCAACAATAAACTCTTATGGATTTCCTTCAGCTCCCAAGGCCACTTTGATTGTATTCCACAACTTCTCGGTAAGTTGTTCATCATCCAATATATCATAAAATAAGTCAAACCAAAGATAAACAACTTTCTAAGACTTACCTGAAGACTCCAACTAAGTAGCTGACTCTTTGGCAATCCTTGGCTGATGAGGATTTAACTTGAAACTTGTTTCTATAACTTTAGGTGTTGATGGACCAAGCATCTGTATGAACGTCTCTACTGCATTTCTAAAGAATTATTTTTGTCGTGCAAGATCATACTTAGCATTATCTGGCATAGCCTTTTGAATT
>WSFP011486459.1:0-15427 GCA_009831015.1 Picea engelmannii | reverse complement strand
AGAGGTCAAGTCCATTGCAAGGAAGAAAGAAGCATGGAAATCCACAACAACAAATGCATAAGAAACAATTTGTTGAGTGACTAGCGAAAAAATGGCTATAAAAAAAAGAAGCCATCCAACAAAAACCATGAATCCCTTTGGATAAAAACCACACATGATGTGATACATAGAGCCAAGGCACACAAAAGAACAACTGTACACCCAAAGAACTGAAGAAACACCACCAATGAAAAACCACAGTGCACTCCCATGCCACCCATGAAGACTTCTAGAGTGAATTTATAGGTGTGATGGCCTCGGTGTAAAAAGAGAACAACACAATGAAAACATAGACATCTTCATAGAGCACAACCAAGAAGAACTATAGCCTAATTCCACTCCAAGTGTGTTCTCGTGGAATTTTGTAGAAGACACCTATAGACATGCCTAACTAGAGACAATAAATCTAAATGTTAACGACATAGCTCTCCCCTAATCACAAATAAAAAAAGTGTCATCAATCGCCCCACTAAATTCATAATGAAGTTAATGTAGTCTGACCTCCCAATGACCACCATAAACTTGCATTAAATCCCTTGCCACCTTGAACCAGCCAGCTAAACATGTAGTTTTAATTGTAGGTTTTTGAATCTTAAATTTCCATATTTTTCTTCATCGATTCCCACTACCACCCTAAGCATTAAATTAATCTTATAAAAAAATCTTGACTAATAACATGATAGTTAATGTTATTTAAAAAGCCAACAATTTTCTAAAAATACAATTCAAACCCCATACTTTATCATGAATGTAAACTTAAAAAAGATTTTTTCCATGGATAAGCAAAGAATAAGAGGTTATCTTATCAACAAACAAATAGGGTATCTTCAATATTCTTATCTTCAAGTGCGAGATCACTCAAAAATGAATAAATGACACAATCCAAAACTGAAACACTGACAATCATGTGAGAAACCATACTCATAGCCTAAAGATGATCATAATGACAAAAATCGATAAAGTACAATTTTAGATGAGGATAACAATTTCTATATAGAACTGCAGAAAGAGGAATCATGTCCTCCCTTTAATGATAGAAAAGAAGATAAGCATATCATGATTTCATCCTCAAGGGTGGTAGTTGTACATGAAGCCCCACAAGGAGGAACAAAGGGACTTCATTAATATGTCACCTTTTATTATGATAGGATAATTTTTGGAAAAACAAAAGATCAATTCCATTGCAAGGAAGAAATAAACGTAGAAAGCCACAATGACAAATGCATAAGAAACCATTTATTGAGTGACTAACAAAAAAATGGCTACAAAAAAAATAATTTGTCCAACAAGAACCCTAATTCCCTTTGGGTACAAACCACACATGAAGTTACACATGCGACCAATACAAAGGGGTAGACACCCATGCATTATTGCTAAGGTGCAGTACCTCTTGATATAGAGCCCATTTATGGGATCAACCAACACATTTCCCTCATAATATTTGAGTTCATAAGCACCCTTCTTTAGGACATTCCTCACAATGTAAGGCTCGTGTCACATCAGATTGAAATTGTCTTCCCGTAGAGCATCTTTATCTTGGTCATAAACCAAAACTAGATCACCTTTGGAGAAGACCCGAGGGTGGACATACTTGTCATACATAACTTTGACACATTTTTATGTGCCTCATTCATCATGGCAGCATCTCAACATTGTTCATCAATATGCTCAAGGTGAATAAGGCATTCCTCTAAATTAGAAGTGTCTGAAAGGATTTTGATGGCTATATTTAACAAGGGAATTTCACATTCGATCGAGAGGACTACCTCCACCCCATGAACGAGTTGGAAAGGAAATACCCTTGTGGTGATATTCACCGAGCTTTTTTACGCCCATAATTCCATATAAAGCATCAAATTCCAATTTGATTTACTTTCATTAAACATTTGTTGGAGGATGGTATTGAGAGACTTATTAATGGCCTCCACTTGACCATTCTCCTAAGGGTAGTAAGGAGACAAATTCTCCTATTTAAATCCCAAATTTAAGGCTAACTCCAAAATCATTTTGTGACTGCCATGGTCAATGATAATCTCTCCCAGGACTCTGAACCTAGTAATTACCTGATTGAATATGAAATTCATTGTTGCCTCACCATCGTTGGAAAACGTAGGCATGGCTTCTTCCCACTTCGTGAAGTAGTCAATTTCCATTATGATATATTTATTCCCCCTAGCTGAAGTTGGGTGACATGTCGTAAAATCCACCTCCCACTTAGTGAAGGGGTTAACGATGATGATTGGAAACAACGGAATTGGATGCACATGCATTTTCCTAGTAAAAACTTGTCAGGGATGACACTTTTTGATAGCCTTGATACAATATTTGAAAATAAAAGGCCAAAAGTATCCCACACACAAGATTTTTTGGGTTGTCATCAACCCAAACATATGACCACCACAAGCTCCATGGTGACAGTCATTAAACATGGTCTCTTCTTCTTCATGAGTCAAACAATGACAAAGGATTGAATCCACCCCTCAATGATACAAAGTCTCACGGATAATAAGGTAATTATTTTCTAGGTGGTGAATACGTCGTTGCTTGTCTCGTGAGAAGTTCAGAGAAAAATTCAAAGTTTGGAGATACACAATTATATCCCCAAACCAAGGGCCACTAGAAGAAATAAGAAAAATATGATCATTTAGAAATAAGTTAATCACAATAGCATCCTTATATTCCCTAGGAAATTTTGACATTAGCTCAGTAAAAACTAAATATTTCTTGGACTTAGCTTATGCAAAGTCCAGGTCAAATTAGTGTAAGATAATGATCCATTTATTATATTTTCCCCCGACAATACGTCAAGTCAAGACATATTGAAATGGATTTATGTCAACTATCACAGTGATTTTGGGGAGTAAAATGTAATTCTGAAGTCTTTGTACATCATGAACGGTCTCCAAAGACAACTTCTCCATGTGTGAATACTTGAGCTTGGGACCTATTAAGCCTTGACTAAGGTAGAAGATGACATGCTCCAGGGGAATATCATCCTCTTGAACTAAAATCATGCCAATAGTTGATTCTGATGCTACTCGATACAATAGGAAATCTCTACTATAGTCCAGAAGACTAAGAAGGGGGACATACATGAGTGCCTTCTTCAATGCATCGAAAGGTCATTGTGTGAAATAATCGAAAATAAATGGGAACCCCTTATTCAACAAGTGCATAAATCCCTTGGTGATCGTGGCATAGTTCGTTATAAAATTTCGTAGGAAATTATCTTTCCCATGTAGACTTTGAAGATAGAAAATGTTACGCGAGGGAGGAAACTAAACTATTGCCTCAACCTTCAAAGGATCGATCATGATCCCTTTATTGGAAACAATAAAACCAATAAGACACCCTAAAACGACACAAAATATGCACTTGTAAGGATTCAAACGAATACGATAATAATGACATCTCTCAAATACAAGGAGAGGATGAGTACAATGATCCGCTCTCTTACGAGAGTAAGCATCCAGATCATCGAGATAGGCCTCGAAGATGTGTTTAAGGTTGTAGAAAGTGAATGGCATGGCCCATTGGAAAGTAAATCCAACATTTTTAAGACCAAAATAAATTTTACGATAAGTGAACATACCCTAAGGACATATAAATGTTGTCTTATGTTGGTCCTCAAGATGGATTTGGATCTGATTGCAGCCTAAGAATCCATCCATAAATGAAAGGATATTTATTCCAACACACTCATCGATAATATGATCTATGAATGATGTGAGTAAGTTGTCCTTTGGACAGGCTTTGTTCAAATCTCATAAATCCATACAAACTTGGATAGTTCTTTTTTTTTATCCATAGGAACGAGGTTGGATACCCATTCGAAAAGGGGAAATAGATAGGTAGAAACCAGTTTAAGGATTTTTTCCACCTCTGCCTTTATTGTTGTGATTTTACTTTTATTAACAAGTCTAAGATTTTTTCGAACCGATTTCACATTTTCGTAAGTTTTGATTTCATGCTCGACAATACGGGGATCTATACCTATAATTTCCTCATATGTCCAAGAAAAAACATCACAAAATTCCTTAAAAAGGTCGGTATAAGTGCAGACTTTATCAGGCGAACAGTCCTCTCCAGTAAACATGTCTTCCACAACTTCAGGATTTCTAGAGATATTGATCAGAATCATTTTCGAAATATTTTCCATGTTACCCTCATCATATACAACATGTGTTTCCAAGGGGTTCATGGATCGATATTGATCTCCAGACATAGTTAATATAAACTCTTCACTCTCAATCCTCTTGAGTTATGGGAGGAATTAGGACCTATGGTGCATATCCTCCCAAAGTCATCTAGTTATCACCTCAATGATAGCCTCGTCAGAAGGAAAAACTGTGTCCAAGCAATCGAAAGTATAAGAATAGTTTGCAACCCACACATGCATAGTAAGATGATCTAACTCCTATGTCCTAAGAGGAGAAGGATCAGTGTTTGTAGTGGAACTTTGTATGACTTGGTAAGAAATTTATGTTGTAGATAAAGGCATGGCCACTCCTGCATGCTCAATTTCTTCCACTGAAGCAAACAGAGAGGGTAAAATTTACAGGTCCTCAAAGTTTGAGTGTATGACATATAATTGATCATTATGATATTCCCTTCATGAGGGAAACAAAGAAATTAGAAAACTGAGAAAACAATAGTTTCCATAGAGTATGTCCAGCTACACCCTAGAAAAAGGTTGTAATTAAGCAGAGCGATGACTACTTTCACTTCTATATAAACAGTTTTACCCCAAAACTGGACAGGAAAAGATGAAATAATCCATGTGGCCTAAAGGATAATCCATCAAACATAGTTAATAAGTTGGAGACGGGGCAAGTTCAAGTGATTTGATGGCTCACTAACATGACAAAGACATGACACAAGTCAAAGTGCCCTCATCTACAACCATTCTAAAGATATTTTTTATGTTGTACACTGTTTGTATATGGAACGTGATGTGATAAGGAAGAAGAGGCTTGAAATTAGAAGCATCCAACATGATAACCTGAGAATTGGAGGAACCAACAACCCCTATCATAGACAACAATTCACTCCATTGCACAGGGAAACTTTGGAGTACTTCTAAATCCAACATACTGCATGGTGCCTAGGCCAAATATTCTATAATCGAGTAGTTCTAGGTAGCTTAGGAATTTGGGTTGTGCAACGACCATTTCTACACACCTTTAGGTATGCGTGGCTTTGCGTCTCCCATAGGTTTCTCTATATACATAGGATTTCATAGTTCATTGGATTCATTTTTCTTCGAAGTAGACTTAGGGTTATCATAGCTATGAGCCCTATCCTACAAATGAATATTTGATTGCATCATATAAATGTTCGATGAATTACTATCATGCAAGGGTTCCCCTTGGTTTCCCCCGTGTTGATTGCATGTGTTACTTGAAGTGCCCAAATTTATGTGTTTTCCTTGCAGGAAAGGGTTGGTTAACACATTAAGCTATTGATGTGCCAACGAACGTTGGGCCTCTTCAAGTTTGGGTCATTGGTGCATTAGATGATCATCTTTGAACAACTTACAAGGAAACTTAACTATTTTATTTTCCTTCTTATCCCCACCAACAATGTTGTCAAGTTTATTCACATTATTATTATTCCCACCTCCCTTATTACCTTTGTTTTAGTTTTTCCTCTAGGTTGTTGGTTACCCTTTGGATTAGTCATCTACACAACATCTACATCAGACATTTGGAGAGTGGGAGAGGATGAAGCATGAGCTTGACCAGCTGCAGTAGAATGAATCGTCATCGGTTTCATTGGGTGTGCAATCAAATATACGACAACATTACTGATAGAACCAACAATTCCATCGACGTGTGGTCCAGGCTTAGGTATATGAGGATCACTACTCGATATTGACACGTTAGGAAATATTTCATATAAGACCCCAGACTGAGAATAGATCAATTCTAATTGTTGGGCCCTAAAAATAACTTCCTTTTTGTATGTCACTTCCAAAAGAGATATCACTTTGGAGATATAAGGAAACAAAGACTTTAAAAACCATTCCAAAAGGAACTCAAGGGGAATTTGAGCCTTTATCATCCTCTTCCTTCTCTTCCATTCTTGAATGTGGTTGGATATATGAGTATTGTTATCTTTCCTAAAATTAAGCAAGAGATCAATGTTGACATCATACCAGACAAGATGTTGGAAATGGCTAAGGAAAATTATTGTTAAATCATGAAAATTGAAAAAGGACGACCCTTATAGTTTGATGTACCATTTCGTGGATACCCCAGTGAGAGTATGCTGAAATAATCTCAACCTGATGGAATCATTCATAAATGAGTTTGACGACACCATAAGTTGAACTTCATCACATGATCACTCGGATCCTTTCTTTCTTTCCCTTCGATCTTTGGAATGTCCAAGTGGATTTTGATTAGAACTGGAGGCCAATTAGGGTTGTGACACATCAAATAATTTTCAAGTTTATACAAGTTTGGAAATTTTAACGTCCTAGAAAAGGGAGTTGCGGTTGTGACATGGAATTCCAACTTCTAGGGTTGAAACCCCCATATTGGTTGGAACTTGGAAAATAATAACCTGGATTGTTACTGGCACCAGTTTTTCAGGAAGAGCTTGTAGGTTGGCTAGGGTTTTGACATAAACCATGATGTCGCTAACCATAATGAGGATATCCTCCACTCATAGGGTTTCTAGAAGTTTGGAAAGGGTTTCCCCTGCTGGAACCCCTTGCGAAGAGAAGGATCCTTACATGGGATTCCATGAACTTTGGAAAGGGTTTCCCCCTATTAGCATCCTGGAAGAGGGGAAAGAACTACTCCCTAGATTATCAAATAACAAAAAATGGTTTGTCTTATAGGCATGCCAAAATAATGAAAACGTCCACCCATTTGATTACCCCACCCCATGAAAGGATTAGCCCTAGAAAAATCCCTAGAATGTGGAAAATATCCACTTCCTAGAGAGGGGTTTGATGGAGGGATATGCCCCCCACCCGAAGGGAAACCTTGCAAAGGAGTTGAAGAAATCCCTGCATTGAAACTAGGGTCTATAAATGTCGAGGTAGAGCTAGTTGGGACATGTGGCATGCCCATAGTCAGCATCCCAAAATAAAAATCCCTAGAAATAAAAGGTGAAGATGGTGCCACATTCATGGCCTAAGTGGGCCCAATTAGTAGAGGTATGGAACTACTAGTTGATGCCACCGTCAGAGGCTGAGTAGTGCCCATTGTTTGGGTATTTGAACGAGGAGGTGAAACTCCTCCTCAAACAATGGCCAAAGTGGGGGTATGAGGACCCCCAAACCTTAAAACATTACTAGTGTTGTCCATAGTGGGCCATTGAAAAAAAGGATTGGAAATGTAATCTGAACTTGTAGAAATCAGTTTGAAGATCTTTGACTCTAGTAACTCCCTCTACAAAAGTGTTCAAGTCCACATATTCTAGCTCTACTGGCTCAAATAAACCAGCATATTCTAGTTGACGCCTTTGAGGAGGTGGCTCCACCCTTTCCAGTGAAATACCTTGGATCCTTCGAGGCTGATAGAGTGGTTGGTATACCACTTTAAATCAATGATTGAAAGTAGATACAAATAGACTCCCTAAGGCCGACTAAACAAAAATAGCACACCAATAAAAAAATACCTAAAGTAACAACACACACAAATTACTTTCCCAAAACCTCAACCAAGGTGGATTAGGTCATGAGTCCAAAGAAATGAAAAAGGTTAAAAAGGAACCTTTCATGTGCTGATACAGTTTTATTAACACCCAAGACCAATCGACGAAGGACTGAGAAATATTTACGATAACCTGCTCACAATGTTCACTAGTGGTGCAAGTGTCCTTGTGAATATGAACACCCTCCAAAGGATTTGAGGAAGTGATATATCGTTTATCCTAGGTACCGTAATATTTCCCCTCACAATCACTTATGTGGAACCTAGGAAAGGAAACTATGGTACTAATTCGCAATCATATCCTGAGGGGAACTGTTTCAGTCGAAACCACACATATGGGTAGGGCAGCAAAGGCCGAATCTCCCAAAATCACCTTCACCTTGGGGGGGGAGAGTGGTACTCAGGAAACCCCCAAATGCGCAGCAATACACAAACTTTTAGACAAGTGGAAGAGGGGATATCTCCTTCACTTATCCTTACTCAACCTAGAATTTGACTCGTGTTAAAGGAGCTTCCTCAGAAACACGTATGTGATATTGGATTTTGATTGCTCGTTAATCAACAATCGATGTTTGATTTTGAGTGGCATTGGAAAGTTAACTCTCCAATCCTGTTACAATGCCATACACTAGACAAGTTGGTGTTCTATAAAATAAAAAGTCTAGTTACTTTTAATTAATCGTTCATTTTAGTTGTTTTTATTTACTTAGAGGGGATGGTGGTGAAACAAATGATGTTTACAGACTCTTATAGAAAAACACTTGTAAGAACGTTGTCATTTTTATAATTTGATCTTATTCTTCAATGTAATGAGTGTATAATGAATACCTTAAAATGGAAACTCTCAAACTTTGGAATGCAATAATTTTCCCTTTTCAATCAAAAATGCACTACAACTTTTTCCTTTTCAAAATGAAAACTCACTACTTGATGCAACCTAAGAAACCCTAGATTCTTTGAAATGCAACTACCTTTTCAATGTGGATAGAAAAAGAAAGACGTATGGTAAGAATAAGATATTTTTTCTTTTCAATGACAAATGCACTACAACAAATGAGAAATGAAACTAATCTACACAAATAAAACTATATTTTTTGTTTGTCGCTATTAAGAAAAACCAAGTAAAAGACTTCAAAACAAGGAAAAATTTATTTTTCTATGCTTGAAAACAGAAATGCAGAGCAGAAAAGAAAAAGACTTAGATCAAGAACTTCACACTTCATAAATGATCACCCACAACAATCAAGAAACTAAAATAATTGAAAATAAAACCTTTCATACAACCATGCAAATAAAAAATGACTAAAGAAGCACAAAAAACTTTGTTTTTCTTTAATTTAAAAATTCAACTACTTTCTAAGACTAAAAACAAGCTTCAGACAACCCAGAGAGTTAGAAAGACCCCCCAAAATGCAAACTCAAGGCTTGAAATGTTGGAACAAGAGAGAGAAACTCCCTCCCATGACACATATGCTTTTGTTGCCACAGAAGAAATCATATGTACGCACTTATACCTTTAGAAAGGAGTGTATATATGCTATTGTACTTGGGTAAACGGGTGCATGTAACTCAAAATATCCAAAAATACTTGGAAATTTATGAACTAAATCCTAAGACTAAATGCTATAGGTCTAAAAACACTTGCAGAGATAGAAACATAAAGAAAGCAAAGAAGAAAAGAAAAAACAAAAGAAAGAAAATAACTAACCCAAAGGATAACTCCTC
Source organism: Picea engelmannii (assembly GCA_009831015.1). NCBI lineage: Eukaryota > Viridiplantae > Streptophyta > Pinopsida > Pinales > Pinaceae > Picea > Picea engelmannii. The sequence continues at coordinate 5,996 of WSFP011486459.1, read as the reverse complement.
AGTGGAGTTGTCAATTATTTTTTAGGATTTGTCCCCTATGATCCAGGCTAAATATCACACAAAGAAGACACCTGAAGAACTAACTCTAGCCAAAATAATTAGTTATGAATGTGTAACTAACTAACTACCAATGATCAAGAAGAACACTTACTTGGATTCTGAATTTTGATGAAAACTTCTCTTGTGAATCCTTATTCCAATCTCTCGCTCCAACGCTTTTATTGTCAACCTGTACACAAAAAGAGACAATGTTGTAAAGAAGGTAGTTATAGTAACTAAATCCTAACTACATATACTAACTGAGATCAAAATGAGCATTACAATAATCAAATGCACCTAGTTTCTACAAAAGAAGACTAATAACATGTCATTGGGATGGAAAATATATTTCTCATTTATTAAAAACAACAAGTAGCATATAAAGATATTACTTGATCCAGCTGCGGAATTGATTGGAGCTGATATATAGATTCCTCCACCCAGGACATTGAATATGACTTGAAATCATGATTCCTTGCTCCAGAAAAGTGAAAGGAATAGGACAAGTTTCTTCCTCTTAGCGAGATAAGAAGAGGCAAGATGTTGGAAACAGGGGTTTCCATATATGGGAGACAACTCTTAAAAGCTCGAGATGAAAAGGATTGCAAACTTAATGGGATTTCACTAGTATAAGGGTGCTTCAATGAATGTTTCCACTCCTCCACCCAATGGATCTTATTTATACTTCAAAAACGTGGTTGGAGAAGTTAGGTATGGGCTATAAAAGGTGATTAATTGATCTAGATTATTTTCGGCAAGAAATGAGAGCAGAGATGTAACACAGAAATATACAAAGATATTGCAAGAAATCCAATAAAATAACAGATATATATCGGATATATAACAAGCGACACAGATATACAGTAATACACAATTTCTATTAATGAGCGAAATGTACAAAATTGTAGAAATACAGAGTGAAAGACTCACTAGAATGGTGGCAGCTTATCTCTGAGAAGATATGTGAAGGCTACTCGCATTCGCAAGAATGTGATTTTACAATGAGGCTCCAAAGGAATTTTTATCATAAATAAAATCCAAAACCCCGTCTCCAAAAGATGAAAAACCAACAGTTTTGTGGACCCTGTTTTGGGTAGTTTGGTGTATCAACTTCCTAGGGGCGTAACTTTCGCATACTGCCTTCATTTGAGGTGCACGATAGCTCGTTGGAAAGGTATCATTGAGGAAATTAATTTAGGGGGATCAATCAGAGCCATTAGCTAACATTGATGTGCTCAATATATAAAAACCTTCATTTAGGCCCTCAAAATGGCCCCGAAAGTTTAGGAACCAAAAAACTGCTAAAAATAGTAAGTTGCCAAAAAATTGTTTTGAGCTAGTTGGAATAGGTGGGTGGCCACCGATATCCATATGGATCAATCCTCCCTCCTTAGGAATCAATGGTCTCCATTGCATTGAGTGCCCGGGGGAGACATAAAAGCATTTTTTGAATCTGCATCTTGATGAGATGCTTGCCTTGCTGGAGAAGTTGTGTTGCTTAGCTTGTTGAAGGATGTCACGAACCTGTGGCTGGAAGGGTTGGACCTTTTGAACCAATATAACTACATGATATGACTATGTGCGAAAGGAATTCTTGCGTTTTTCTTCAATCTTATCAACCTGTTTATGTTGGGCAAAAAGTGCCTGGACTGAGGCTGCAGTGGTTGCAGTGTTCTTATGTTCACCTTTTGAACAAACTGTGAAGAAGTTGAATTTTGTAGTATGAGATACTACCTTATGTCACTCTTTAGGTGGGACAATAGTTGGAAATACCTCTGGTATCCTGTAGAGATGACCCCCTAGAGTAACAATGACACTATGGGGTCGAGACTCATAAATAGCATGGAGCTTCCACATATATGGTTGGCCCAAAAGAACATCACAGACATCCAATGGGGAAACATCACATAATAACTCATCCTTGAAGGGTTGCATGTCATATGAAAATCGACATTGTTGGTTGACATAGAGATCTTGTCCCTGGCGAAGCACCTGATGTTGTATGGTTGAGGGTGTGGTGTTGTCGACAATCCCAATTGTTTGATGACCTCTATTGAGATGAAGTTATTTTGTCTTCCACTATCAACAATGAAATGAAACAAGGTCCCCTTCACCCACATCTGTGAATGAAAGAGGTTCTCCCCCTCTTTAGGATCTGTTGGTTCTTTTGGTAAAAATTTTGTGGCCGCGACAATAGTAGTGGGGTCTGTGTCGATGCTCTGTCTTCTCCCATTATTTGATGAATCATACTCTAAATTAGGGTTCGTCTCCTTGTCTTTGATCTTGAACACTAATTATTGTTTTGAGTGAAATTCATTAGTGTTGTGCCAGGTGCTTTTGTGGAAATCACACCACTTTCTAGTGTCCTTCTTCATCTTTCTATTATCCTTCTTTTCTTATGGATTCAACTAGTTTTCAGGAGGCTGTTTGTTAGGGTCGTCTTTATCATACTTTGGTTGTTGCGTTTTTGCAAGCATGAACTCCCATTTCTTTTGGTGCTTAAATTTTTGCTCAATTTTAACAACATATTGATAAGCAACACCCAATGATGAGATTTCCAGAAAATCCATTTCAATTTGGATGTATCTGTGTAGATCCCCACGGTATTTCAGAACCAAATGTCACTCAGAGTCTTTGATACCTAGCTTGGTGTGCAAGGTATGGAAGGTATTGGTGAACTACGAAACTGCTTGGCCCCTCTCTTTCCATAGTGTGGTCCATATCATGTATTGGTCGTCATAGTTTCCAATAGGGTAACATTGTTCCTTGACCGCATCCACAAAAAAATACCAAGTGGGATCAGCCCCATATATTCCAGACTCCTTTGTGGAAATTTTCTCCCAATAAGTTTCCCACCAATGTTTGACATGGGGGGGAGATTTAAGGAGTATGATGGTGATCTTTTCCTTGTTGGAAAAATTGTGAACAGAGAAATAACCTTCTAGCAGATTTAACCATTTTTCTATAGCATCTGCATTTATATGTCCTTCAAATACAGGAATATCAAAATTAAATTGTAAATTGAAGGCGAGGTGCCTCCAAAGTGGTCTCTTGATGAAGACGCGTCAGTTTTTATCGACAAGCATTGAAGGATGTGGGTAAAATTCTCCATCATTTCGTCCCTCTGTCGCGTGAGAGCTTGCTCAAGCAACAGATTAATAGAATCATATGCTTTGTCATTTTTATTTTCTTCCACCATGGAGGGTTTATTGGGCGTGCGAGAGCAATTTTACTCAAGAGAGACAAACTCGAGACCCAACTTGCTATACTTAGGCCTCATCAAGGACATGCACTGGAAAACAATCAAGAGTAGCCTGCTCTGATACCATTGATCCAGATTATTTTCGGCACGAAATGAGAGTGGAGATATAACACAGAAATATAAAGATATATTGCAAGAGAGACAATAACATAACAGATATATATCGGATATATAACAAGAGGCACAAATATACAGTAATACACAATTTCTATTATTGAGTGAAATGTACAAAACCGTAGAAATACAGAGTGAAAGACTCGCTAGAATGGTGGCAGCTTATCTCTGAGAAGATATGTGACGACTACTCTCATTCGCAAGAAGATGATTTTACAATGAGGTTCCAAAGGCCTTTTTATCATAAATAAAATCCAAAACCCTAACCTCAGAAGATGAAAATCCAACATTTTTGTGGACCTCGTTTTGGGTAGTTTGGTGTATCAACTTCCCGGGGGTGTAACTTTGGCATACGATCTTCGTTTGGGGTGCACGATAGCTCATTGGAAAGGTATCATACAGTAGATAACTAAGGAGATTGTGTCTCAAGGCCCTCAAGTTGCAGATATGGAGTGTTGAGAGACCACATGACCAGCAGTATCCTTTTGCACAACTATAGACCCGCATCGCCACCACAGTGACCCAGCACTTGGTCATCATCCACACCAACTTGCCACCACATGTCACTTGGGTCTTTCTTGATGCGGTACAAGTCAGGTATGATGGTGGGTATCATTTTAATATTTGAGGCATTCTATCTTGTATATCAGAGGTTATTGTTTATTATGAGACATGTGCTTTGGAAACTATGCCTTTTACCTTGTTCAAATGTTGGTGGTTGGCTTGGGGCACTCAAGTAGATGGTCACCCTTAGGATGGGGGTGTTTTAGGGAGCTTCCTTTAATAAGTCATTGTTCCACTCTCAACCATGCTTACCACTTTCCATCATTATTTCCCCTCATGACATCATCTCTTGGGATTTTGGGGTAGATTCACCCTAGAAGGGACCGTTCCTCGTTTCATGGGCAGAAGGGGCATAAGGCCCAGAGGGGAATCAGCTAGAAAAAGATAAAATCCTAATGAAAAAAACTTCCAGATGCTTCGCCCAAGGGATCTCGATAAAGAAATGAAAAGATTCTCTGCAAGAAAATAAGGACCCCATGAAAACAATAAATAAAAATGTTTAAAGGATCAATTGAGGATAGGGGGTCTCATCACAAGACAACATATCATGTCCATGGGTATCTAACGGTATGAAATTACCATTTTCGGTCATCACACCAAGGTCATGGCTCTCAGTTGCATGGTTGAGGGAAATGGGGTCTCATCACGAGCCAACCTTCTCATTTCCTTGAAATTACTTGTGGGTGACACTGAAGACATCTGGTCACCACGCTAGGGGAGTGGCCTCCAACTCGCCCTATGCTATATTGAAAGAAAATACAAAGAAATAAATATTAAAGGAAATTGATGGGCTTGGAAAAAATGCATTATGAATGAAGGTGTGACACACCCTCCATAAAGGAACCCATAAATGAGATACTATGGACCCTTGCATATCATGAACCTCGTGCCCTTTGAGTAATTCCTAATATCCATTTCATTTCATTCACATGACTCCAACAGTGTTGTTCCTATACTTAGGGGGTTTGATCCATTGAAAAGAAGTACCATTCCAACCCACCCACAACCAAACTTGGAAAAAATGTTGGGTGTGTGTTATATTCTTTGCATGTGTGTGTGTGTGTGGGTGCGTCAGATACGACAACTGCGTCTAACGATCCCTTCACCTAGGGCTATGTCGTGTGCGTCGAGCGCTTTCCTAGGGGGGTCACAAGGGAGGGGAAGGTATGCCCCCCCCTTGGTTACGTGTAGCATTCGGCACCGGGCGGTAGCCTGAGGCGGAGGGGTTCGGGGCAACGCCCCGAAATTTTTTTTTTTGGCGGTTTTTGCTATTTTTAGCTAATTTGTAAATTAATCCCGGATTAAGGGATTAGGGTTTTGGTATCTACGGAATACCTAAAAACATTGTATATATTGTATGGCGAATGGTGAAATTCGATATAATGAAAAATAAGAAAGGTTTTCCCGGTTGAGGGTTTCTGGTAAAAATCTTTGTGTTATCTGTGTATGAGCCATTGATTAATTTTTGTATTGCTTAAGAATCTATATGCATTGCTTTACTTCACAGGTTTAAAACTTACATGTGGTATCAGAGCACGTTTTTGGCTTCAGAGGGACGCCTTTGTCGCTGAGGGTTTGGCTCGGTCTTGACAGATCAAGTTTATCTTGGGTCTGTGATAAACCTGGTTTTAGTGGGAGCTTTTGCAGTGGAGATTCGAGTAAAGTAAGAGGAATTGCGAGCTCATCTAGAATCGAGATAGAGAAGTTCAACGGTAAAAACTTTGAGCTATGGAAGCTCAAGATGGAGGACCTTCTTGTAGACAAAGAACAATGGATCGTTGTGGATCCTGGTACACAGCCTACTGGTACACCATCTACAAGCACACAGGCTACTGGTACACAAACTACCAGTACACAAACTACTAATACACCAATTACTGGTATGTCAAAGGAAGATTGGGACAAGTTGGACAGAAGAGCAAGGAGTACCATTCGACTCTGCCTGGTAGATTCGGTGTTGTTGAATGTCTCGGGAGAATCTACAGCCAAGGAACTATGGGATAAGTTAGGGAATTTG
>WSFP011486455.1:0-15427 GCA_009831015.1 Picea engelmannii | reverse complement strand
CCAGGACTTAACAGTGATAGGTGACTCAAGAATTATAATACAGGCCATGGTCAAGAGATCCAATTCTCAAAGTGTAAAACTAAACAGCCTCCTTGACAAAATCCGAATTATATCAAGTAAACTGAACTCCTGTCATTTCTATCGTGTGTTAAGGGACCAAAATGGCAGGGCTGACCAAGAAGCCAATCAAGGCGTGCTAATGGAGGAAGGTACTCTGTCAATGAATGGCACTCTGGAACGAGTGGAAATCCCATGATCCCACGCAGACCCTACGCTCTCTCCCAAATGCTAAATCGAGCAGGTTCAAAGGATCTAAGAAAATTGGGCTTGAAGACAGGAATAATTGGGTTGATTGGCAAGCAAGCTCAGCCAAGTACCAAGAGCTGGAACAGAAGCTGAAACACAGTGTTGTAACAGAGCTGGAACACAGTGTTGAAATAGAGCTGAAACACAGATGATGAAACACAGATGCTGGAACACAGATGCTGGAACACAAATGCTGGAACACAGATGTTGGAACACAGAGCTGGAACAGAAGTTGAAACACAGTACTGTAACAGAGCTGGAACACAGTGCTGAAACAGAGCTGAAACACAAATGCTGGAACACAGATTCTGAAACACAATGCTGAAACAGAGCTGGAACTTATGCTGAAACACAGCGCTGTAATAGTGCTTTTCATTTGCTGAAACACAAGGATGGAACAGTTGCTGAAACACAGTTGTTACATATGCTGAAACACAGTTGTTACATATGCTGAAACACAACGCTGGAACAGATGCTGAAACACAGTGCTGGAAATTATGCTGAAACGGAGATGGATCTTATGCTGAAATAGTGTTGCATCATATTTTGTATCTTGATCTGTAGGCCCGAAGAAACTCGGGGCAATTTGTAATTGAATCTGTGGCTTTGCCACCCCTCTAATATGAACTATAACCGTTTTCGTCAAAAAAAAAACTTATCTCTGAGAAGAGATGTGGCCGCTACTCGCATCCGTGAGTAGATGATTACAATGAGGCTCTGAATGCCCTTTTACAATAAATGGGATTGCCAAAATTCCTAGACATCCAAAAACCTAACCCTGGGAGATGAAGCACTAAAATTCATGTGGGGCTCATTTGGGTAAGTTGGTGCATCAACTTCCCGGGGTCGTAACTTTTGCATATGATCTCCGTTTTAGGTGTATGATAGCTCGTTGGAAAGATCTATCCGAGGCCTACAATGCTCAAGACAAAATAGCATCATCTATATATCCTATTTTGCGACAGCAACATACCCAAAAAAAACATCGTTTAGGGCCTCAAAATGGCCCCGGAAGTTCAGGACCCAGAAAAACTGCTAAAAATAGCAAATTGTGCGAAAACTGAAAAACTGAAAGAAGAAATGGTGGGGGTCCAAGTGGAATAGGTGGGTGGCCACCAATATCCACCTGGATCATTTATTGGCTTCATTATTGAAGGATAGTGGAAGAAGTCACCTTGAAAACCATCTATACCGCCAAAAGTACTATTGTTATCACCTAAATTTCACTCACAGAGTTATTCAGACAATTACCAGGAAATATCATTAATACAACATAACAAAGGTTACTTCATGGAAATTATACAACACCTCAAAAGGATTTGTAAAAACCTTATTAAAGTGGGATTTTATGTACTGTTGCAACCTACCTTCATTGACACTCGTGCGACTTTCATGGGATTTCCTTCAAAATCCGCACAAGTCTTCGCACACGCTTAAAGACGACTTTCTCAACATTGTTAAGGATCCTAGTCTAGCTCAAGAAGACCTAGGCTACTATACAAGAGAAATTCAAGTTCATGAGGAGTACCTTGGTCTCCCAAGGGTCTCCATCAAGGGATTGGATCCACAATTCAAAAAAGTTGCATTCACATGGAAACTAGTTTGCATTTGTAACACCCATGTTTCCCCCAGCTTGTAATTAATCATTAATCATAATCACCATGCTATGGCATGGGAACAATGTAAATGTATTATTGTTTGAATTGCAAACAACTGACTGTGGAAGCGAAGCTTTGAAAGTACTGGCCATGATATCACTAGAGGAAAGAATGTGAAAACTATAAGAGAGGGTTCATTATATCGAATGACCCCAAATTTCCCTTGTTGAGGATAACAAACCTCCTTCGGTTCCCAAGGAGGAATCAGTTAATGAAGAAAGGACCGATGGTTGAACCATCAACCACCCCCATGAATGGAAGCATGGTCTAGATGTAGAAGGTCAGCTAGAAGTACCATAGGGTCCTGCAGACCTAGACTGACCCGAGTTTCCTTCTGACAGACGGAATGGGATAGGAAGGATAACCTTCTAAAGGAAGGATGTGCGTGCAAGGCATGAAAAGAATAAAAAAGGGAAGAGAAGAGAATGCAAGGAGCTCTCTACGGAGAACGGGACCTAAGCAGAAGGTTGTGATCTTGATGCTGAGGAAGCATCTGATAAACCTCGCAGAAGATGTGAAAGAGAAAGGACCTTTGAGAATTGGCATAAATTCCCTAGTGATATCAAGGCTTGGCACAGGGGTGGCCAAAGCACTAAGAATAAATGCCTCTGAGCCTATGGTTGGGTGGAAAGGAAAACACCCACAGTCAGTTAGTTGGATGCAACCTGTAATAGATAAGTATTCTCATATCCTATGCAATTAAACTGTAACTGTAAATTAAAGTTGGATATCCTATGAATTTTGCAGGGATGTGCATGTTTGCTTGATGACTAAATTGTATCGCTTTGAAATATTAAAATATTTGAAATATAAATTATTGAAATTTTATTCACAAGTGTTAATAACATATATTAGGTAATGTAGTAAATCATAAATTGTATATGTAATGATGTAATAATATGATAATCAAGATTCATAAATTATTTATGAATGTTGTATTTTATAATATAATTAAATAAATTTAGAATTTATATGGATTTAAGCCTTAAGATTATTGATCTAAAAATATGTCAAATGATAAATGGTCATCATTACTTAAGGCAATGCTTCACTAGCCTCTCCATCCAACAATTATATAAAGGAATATTGATTAACCATGGAAATGTTTCTATTTAAATTAGAATTATATGCATTCTTTAGAATACTTTGTGGCACACCAACCAACAAGGGTTGTGCCTCATTAGGTCCCTTCTCATCATCTACATCTACATTAGGTTTACATTCATTTTGTTTTTGTTTTTCTATCTCTTTTACCTCAAAACGACAGACTTTGGTCAAAGGGAGTGTCGGAACATCCCATTTTTAGGGGTATGTCCCTTTGCATTTGCCCCAAAAGGGGACATGAGGAAACATCCCCCTTGGAGTACCTATGTCCTGAGAGCATGAGGATCACGGAAATCCCATCCCCTATCCTTAGGAATGTGTCCATGTGAATAAACATTTTTTGTCACCAATGAAAGACACTCAAGACTTACATGAGGATGGACTAGAAATGGGGTTTATTTGCTTCATTATTGAAGGATAGTGGAAGAAGTCACCCTGAAAACCCTCTATACTATTAAAAGTACTATTGTTATCACCTAAATTTTGCTCACAGAGTTATTCAGATGATTGCCAATAAATATCATTAATACAACATAACAAAGGCTACTTCATGGAAATTATACAACACCTCAAAAGGATTTGTAAAAACCTTATTAAAGTGGGTTTTTTATGTACTTTTGAAACCTACCTTCATTGACACTCGTGTGACTTTCATGGGATTTCCTTCGAAACCCGTACAAGTCTTCTCACATGCTTAAAGATGACTTGCTCAACACAGTTAAGGATCCTAGTCTAGCTCAAGAAGACCTAGGCTACTATACAAGAGAAATTGAAGTTCATGAGGAGTACCTTGGTCTCCCAAGGGTCTCCATCAAGGCATTGGATCCACAATTCAAAAAAGTTGCATTCACATGGAAACTAGTTTGCATTTGTAACACCCATGCTTCCCCCAGTTTGTAATTAATCATTAATCATAATCACCATGATACGGCATGGGAACAATGTAAATGTATTATTGTTTGAATTGCAAACAATTGACTGTGGGGGAGAAGCCTTGAAAGTATTGGCCATGATATCACTAGAGGAAAGAATGTGAAAACTATAAGAGAGAGTTCAATATATCGAATGACCCCAAATTTACCTTGTTGAGGATAACAAACCTCCTTCGGTTCCCAAGGAGCAATCAGTTAATGAAGAAAGGACCGGTGGTTGAACCATCAACCACCCCCATGAATGGAAGCATGGTCTAGCTGCAGTAGGTTAGCCCGAAGTACCACAGGGTCCTGCAAACCCAGACTAACCTGAGTTTCCTTCTGACAGAAGGAACATGATAGGAAGGATAACCTTCTCAAGGAAGGATGTGTGTGCAAGGCATGAAAAGAATAAAAAAGGGAAGAGAAGAGAACACAGGGAGCTCTCTAGCGAAGAACGGGACCTAAGAAGAAGGTCGCAAGCTTGATGTTGAGGAAGCATCTGATAAACCTCACAAAATTTGTGAAAGAGAAAGGACCTTTAAGAATTGGCATAAATTCCCTAGTGATATCATGGCTTGGCACGGGGGTGGCCAGAGCACTAAGAATAAATGGCTCTGAGCCTATGGTTGGGTGGAAAGGTGGACTCCCATAGTTAGTTAGTTGGCTGCATCCTGTAATAGATAAGTATTCTCATATCTTGTGTAATTGAATAGTAACTATAGATTGAAGTTGGATATCCTATGAATTTTGCAGGGATGTGCATGTTTGCTTGATGACTAGATTGTATCCCTTTATATTTGCTTGATTGTGTAGTTAAGAAAGTAAGGAACTATATGGTTTGTATATGTAAATGTGTGAGCCCTGTAGTGGCTCAAGTTTAAGTAGATGAACTGTGAGTTCGTCGACCTTGGACATAGTTTCCCTGTATGCATGTCGATACTCCCATCTCTTTTGAGTCTCCTAGGAAAAATGAGTTTGTTAAACTCTGGAGAAAGAGTGCAAAGCGCGCGCCAGTTCCTAAGTCCTTTAGAACTGATGAAACTCAGGAAAGATAGCGAGACTTAAGTCTAGAAAGGGAAGATCCTTTCGTTTGGAAAGGCGAGCGAACGAGACCCATTCGGAAGGACCCAAAGGCGAGCGTAGGTGTTAACTCCTTGACTCCTTCAGTCTTCATGAGTTCGATGAACTTTGGTATTCGTCATAAGGAAGAAGGATCCTCCGAAGTCCCGGAGCCCGAAGTTATTTGGGTTGTAGATATGAGGATTCTCGGGAACTATCCCAACTATTAGATCTATGATGTGGTCAGACCAATGTTGACTGCTTTAGGAGGAAAGGGGTGTTGTAACATCAACACCCCCCCCCACCCCCGAAGACCGGAGTCGTGAAGCAATGGGGACCGTGGATATAAGGATCCTCCAGGACCTCTCTTGACCGTTCGATCATGGGGACGCGTGTATCATGTTGAGAGAACATGGGGGCCCACGTGCCGAGTGATGGCGTTTCCAGGTATAGCAACCTCATGGAAAGGTCAGGGGACTTCGTTGACCGGAGGTAGGTGCCACGTATTATTATTGGAGTGTTTTGGGATGATAGATATCCCTCTAGGAATGGCCCAACAATGGGACCCAAGGGACCCTTGAGTGGAATTTACGAGCCGTAGATCTCTGGGGTTACGTGGATACCCTCGAACTGTTAGATCTAGGATGTGGTCATCCCGGCACTAACCGACTCTGGGAGAAACAATCATGTAATGAATAGAAGACTAATAAATGAGGTTGAGAGTCTCTTTCCCACCTTTTGAGGTTGAGAGTCCCTTTCTCACACTTGAAGAAGGTAACCTGGTGGTAAAAACCTAGGATTTCTACACAGGTGACATTTGTGAGTTGCATTTACACCTAAGTCAAATTTTGTTGGTTATTGGGAAATGTTGCTAGTTCCATATAGACATGCCCCCAATACCTCTCATTATAACTGACTCATTCATACATTCACTAGAGATCATTAATGACTTTAAACCCAATTGGTGAGAACTCTTGGAATTCCTAGTGTTATTTTGAGAGGAAGGATGCTAGATCTTTAGGACACATGCTTTTTTATTTTTTACACCATCGTGTGAAAAAATTATCCCATATAAACACATATTGTTTCAGGTGAAATAAATTTAATATTTTTGCATCATTAGCTCAATTTCTTTCACTTGATTCGGATATTTGATTAGGCCATTTGTTTTACAAAAGAACAGTTAAGCAACCTTCCACTTGAAATTCACACACCACTTGAAAGTTAAGAAGAATAGGGGAATTTTTGGGACCCCATCATTCTCGACGCCTATAAGGCCTTCTCCCAATGTTGGGAGGTATTCTCAGTCTTGCTACTTCACCGATTCAACCACCACCACATTCTCCTTTGAGTGCATCATTTCTAGGCTCAATCCTACTGATCCAGGTGGATATCAGTGGCCACCCACCTTTTCCAAATGGCTCAAAATGGCTTTCTGGCAATTTTGGCAATTTACTATTTTTAGCAGGTTTTAACTTTTGGGACCATTTTGAGGGACCAAATGAAGGTTTTTTGAGATAGAGGTTCTTAATGATAGTTGAAGGAATGATTGATCCCCCAAAATGAATCTCCTCGGAGATACCTTTCCAACTAGCTATCACACACCTAAAACGGAGATCGTATGCAAAAGTTACGACCCCGGGAAGTTGATGTACTCACTTACCCAAACGAGGCCCACATGACTTTTGGCGCTTCATCTGCCAAGGTTAGGTTTTTGGATGTCTAGGGTTTTTGGCATTCCTGATTATTGTAAAAATTCCTTCAGAGCCTCATTGTAATCATCTTCTTGCAAATGCTAGTAGCCGCCACATCTCTTCTTAGAGATAAGTTGCCACCATTCTAGCGAGTCTTTCACTCTGTATTTTTACAGTCTCTATACATTTCTTTCATTAATAGAAATCATGTATTACTATATATCTGTGTTTATGGTTGCATATCCGACACATTTATGTTATATTATTGAATATCTGCGATATCTCTGTGCATTTCTTTATTATATCTCCGATCTCATTTCGTGCCAAAAATAATCTAGATCAGTGGTATCAGAGCAGGCTGCTCTTGATCATTTTTTTCAGTGCATGTCCCCGACAAGGTCCGAGTATAGCAAGTTGGATCTCGAGCTTGTCTCTCTTGAAGACAATCGCTCTCGCACACCCAAGAAACCCTCAATGGCGGAGGAAAAGAAAAACGACGGAGCAGACGATCCTATCAATTTGTTGCTTGAGCAAGCTCTCACGCGACAGAGGGACAAAATGATGGAGAATTTTTCCCACATCCTTCAATGCCTGCCGATAGCATCAGGCGCATATTCATCAAGCGGCCACTTTGGAGGCACCTCACCTTTCAAGGTACAAGTTAATTTTGATATTCTTGTATTTGAAGGACAAATAGATGCAGAAGCCCTAGAAAAATGGTTAACTCTGCTGGAAGGTTATTTATTTGTTCACAATTTTTATAACAAAGAAAAGATCACCTTTGCACTCCTTAAAGCTCTCCCTCATGTCAAACATTGGTGGGAAACTTACTGGGAGCAAAGTTCCACAGAGGAGTCTGGAATATATGGGGTCGATCCCACTTGGGATTTGTTTGTGGATGTGGTAAAAGAACAGTATTACCCTGTTGGAAACTATGAGGACCAGTACATGAGATGGACCACACTGCAGCAAGAGAGGGGCCAAGCAGTTCCGGAGTTCACCAATACCTTGCATACCTTGCGCACCAAGATGGTATCAAAGACTCTGAGCGACATTTGGTTTTGAAATACTGTGGGGCTCTACACAGATACATCCAAACTAAAATGGATTTTCTGGACATCTCATCACTCAGTGTTGCTTATCGATATGCTGTTAAAATTGAGCAGAAATTTAAGCACCAGAACAAATGGGAATTCGGGTCTGCAAATCTGCAACAACCAAAGTATGACAAAGATGGCCCTAACAAGCAGTCTCCCGAAAACTAGTAAAAGACACAAGAAAAGAAGGGTCACGGGAAGAAAAAGAAGGACACAGGAAAATGGTGCGAGTTCCACAAAAGCCCCTGGCACAACACCGATGAATGTTGCTCAAAACAGTCATTGGTGGCCGAGATCAAAGAAAAAGAGCCAAACCCTGATTCAGAATCTGATTCTGAAAATAATGGTAAAGGACAGATCATTGACGCAGACCCCACTGCTATTGTCGCGACCGCAGCAATTCAACTAGAAGAACCAACAGATCCTGAAGAGGGGGAGTTCCTTTTTCATTCATAGATGTGGGTGAAGGGAACCCCACTGCATTTTATTGTTGATAGCGAAAGCCAGAAGAACATCATCTCAGCAGAGGTCATCAAACAGTTAGGATTTTCGACAACACCACACCCGCAACCATACAACATCGGGTGGCTTCGGCAAGGACGAGATCTCCGTGTCAACCAACAGTGTCGATTGCCATACGGCATCTAACCCTTCAAGGATGAGGTATTATGTGATGTTTCCCCACTGGATGTCTGTGATGTTCTCTTGGGCCAACCATATACGTGGAGATGTCATGATGTTTATGAGTCTCGACCCCGTAGTGTCATTGTTACTTTGGGGGGTCATCTCTACAGAATACCAGAGGTAGTTCCAACTACTGTTCCACCTAAAAAGTGCCACAAGGTAGTATCTCATACTGTAAAATTCAACTTCTTCACAATCTGTTCAAAAGGAGAACAAAAGGACACTGCAACCACTACAGCCTTGCCCCAAGAACCTTCTACCCAACAGAAGCAGGTCGACAAGGCTGCAACAAAGTGCAAAGATTCCTTCTACACATCGTCCTCTCATGTATCTTGACTTGTTGAGCAGCCTCAACCGCAACAGGTTCGTGACAGATTTCCACAAACTGATCAGTGCGACGTCTCCAGCAAGACAAGCAGCTCACCAAGATGCAGATTCAACAAATGTTTTTCCCTCTCCCCCGGGAAATTAATGCAATGGAGACCATTACTTCCTAAGGAGGGAGGATTGATCCAGGTGGATATCGGTGGCCACCCACCTTTTCCAAATGGCTCAAAATGGCTTTCTGACAATTTTGGCAATTTACTATTTGTAGCAGGTTTTAACTTCCGGGACCATTTTGAGGGCCCAAATGCAGATTTTTTGAGATCGAGGTTCTTAATGATATCCAAAGGCATGATTGATCCCCCAAAATGAATCTCCTCGATGATACCTTTCCAACGAGCTATCACACACCTAAAACGGAGATCGTATGCAAAAGTTACAACCCCGGGAAGTTGATGTACTCACTTACCCAAACGGGGCCCACACGACTTTTGGTGCTTCATCTCCCAGAGTTAGATTTTTGGATGTCTAGGGTTTTTGGCATTCCTACTTATTGTAAAAATTCCTTCAGAGCCTCATTGTAATCATCTTCTTGCGAATGCGAGTAGCCGTCACATCTCTTCTCAGAGATAAGCTGCCACCATTCTAGCGAGTCTTTCACTCTGTATTTTTACAGTGTCTGTACATTTGTTTCATTAATAGAAATAGTTTATTACTGTATATCTGTGTTTATGGTTGCATCTCTGACACATTTCTGTTATATTATTGAATATCTGCGATATCTATGTGCATTTCTTTATTATATCTCCGATCTCATTTCGTGCCGAAAATAATCTGGATCACCTACTTGTGTCATCTTTGTTGACTATTATTTCTCATAACAACCCTCTTGGAGACTCACCCTCGTCAAGAGCCAACCCCCATCAGTCAATACCAATGGTGGGTGCTTCACCACCACCCCCACCCCCACATATGACCAACCCTTTGTATATATATTACCTTAATCTTCCATATTTGATGAAGTTCATCAATGATCCCATTCATCATGATGTAGCATGGCCTCCCATGCCAACCAAACTACCCTCAGATATTCCAAATTTTGAGGGGAATCTAGGTGAAGACCCAACTTACCACATCATGGAATTCCATCTGTGGTTCTCTTCCAAGAGTATCATAGAAAATTAGGTTTGGTTACAATTGATTCAGTGAACCTTGACTGAGCCAATATCCAAATGGTACATTAACAAAATAGTAGGATTACATGCCAACTTTGTGTATTTATAAAATGCATTCTTGACTTTTTTCCAGTTGTTATTTCATCACGACACGGGCCTATAAATTCTTGTTTATAACTTACAAATCACTTCCACACACGTCATGGACCATATCCACAAGTGGCATATATGGCACAGGTTGTGAAAAATCAAAGTTAAGGATAAGCTCCTTTTGGAATGGTTCTTGAAATCCCTTTCGCCCTTGATTGCTAAGATGTGTCCACAACCATGCCCCAGAATAAAGATGAGACCATACTCAAATATCAACACTTTGATTTGATATATGCTCAGTCTATGTACCTTTACACCATCATCCCAGATGTCCCTCATCCTCAACCATTTGATCGAGAGAATCCATGAACATCCCATTCTAGAGATGGGTTGATTGGTTCCATGACCCACTTCAACCAACCTTAAGGACCTCCACCCTCATATGGCACCAACATTTATGGGAACCATTATGGTGGAGCCCCCACATATCATAATACTAGTGGAACATCAAATGTGTCCATTAGTACATTACACAACCCTCATTCCTAAATGAAGGAAAGGTACAAATCAACACATCCACGGACAAACATGCCTCCTTAAGGCATGCATGTTGCTTCACATATACAATGTGCATGGGCCCTCCTACAACAATCAGAATTGTATTGGACGGACATCTACCTCATAAAAATAGTATGGGAATCCTGCAAAAAATAATGGGTACTACCCATTCATTGGTCCCCCATAAGCCAGTGCTATGCCACCACAAGCTCAACGGCATGCCAGCATAAATTTCATTCAACCTTCACCATCTCAATTGGTTCAAACATTTGAAAAAAATAATATTATTAATCCCTCCACTCAACAAAACAATGGGAAGAAGAAAGAAAAGAAAAAACAGAAGACCAAACAAGGACAGTGGGTGATCCCCCAAACCAAAACAACAATACCGGGGGAAATGCTAAGGTTGGGAACCAAAACCAAAACATTGGTAACAATAATAATAACTAGCAAAAACAAGGGAAGAACAATCATATTTTAACTAACTTCACTTAGGAATTATGTGGTGAGTTTGACCATTACACTCACCATTTCCCCTATATTTCATAGTATAAATGAATGAATGAATCCTTGTCCAATCAGGTCCCTACCACCCCAAAATGTGTAGCAAACCCACAACCATCATTTCCTACCCAACCACAACTAGCCATGTTACATGACCCCTTCTCTCGTCAAGGATTTGTTTAGAAACTAGTAAATCCTCCCAGTCAATAGGACAATGCCAAACTTTTAGGATAAGATAAACCCAGACATCTCACTTTTTGAAACATTTTCATGAACTTGAAAAATATTCATCTACAAACATAATGACCAATACAATATGCCTCTTGAATTCCCTTCAACCACTTCGGATGCCACCCAACTACCAACTAGTACGCCTTTGATGATCTCATATCCCAGTGGTGATCCTACTCCCCAAGTACCAAAGGCACTTCTTAGGCGTATTTTTCAGAACCTTCATGCAAGGGTCGCTCATAGCTACATCATAGTTGATGACCTAACTCAGTCTCTTGCAACCATGCCAGCACTAGAGGTCTTGTGAACCTACCCTTCACAAAGTGAATCTTTGTTGTCAATGTTGGGGGTAGTTGACCCCTCTGATTCATGCCTCATCATGTTCTATTTGGACAACTCAAAACTAGACTTTTGTCTCTAGTTGCATTCCATATCCTAGCAACAATCAGAAACATAACCATTCATCGATGTATTACAGATGAGGGAGAATCTACTTGCATAATTTCCAAGAACATATGGAAGAACCTAGGCTCTCTTAAGTTTACCCCATCTACTATCACCCTTCAAGATTGTGATGGCCTCCCATCTCAACTTGAAGGTCTTTATAAAAACATCCTAGTCGAGCTAGCAAGTAAAATTGTATTTATCGACTATAGACACACCATTGAACTACCAAATCCTTTTAGGACATAGTTACATGTATGCTATGAAATTTGTTTCCTCCTTAGTAATTCGAACGATGATATTCCCTCATAACGGGAAGGTCATCATTGTAAACTAGCTTACACACTACAAGCCCTGACCAATATCTAACTTGGAAAACATTCTTCCCCTCATTGGGGAAAACCAAGAGTTCATGTCATACATTGAAATGGGTCCTAAGATCATCAAAGACTCCACACTTCTTGGCACTTATCAGGGTGATCCACCCTCAATTTCACCATCATACTCGACTCAAGTTTGTACCATATCATATGTCACAGTGGGGCCATCTTCACCTTTGTTTGTACCAAAACCGTCATCCACACATGACCAACCACCGTCCATGTAGAAAAAAACCCACCTAATCACTTAGATTCCCTTATTATACCCACCAACTGGAGTTACGACATATCTAATGATAGCCACATTAACTCTCCCAAACATCATGATCTAAAAATGAAAAGGCTTGAGTCTCTTTAAAATTGCAAGTGTAAATTGTATGTGCTTGGGTAATAGGATCAAGTTACAAGCACATAAAACTTAATGAGTTTTTACTTAATCATGAGCAGCATAAACATACATAACATCCATCAAAGTAAACACATTAACACAACAAAATGATAAAGGAGTTCACCCCTCTCTTGGGCTACATATCCTAGTCCAGCTTCCAATGGATCATTTTCATTAATGCTCAAAGTGTCAAAATCAGTGCTTTACAATGCTCAGAATGCAAAATAGATGGCTTCAATGGCTCCAGAACGTTCAAAAACCCCTATTTGGGTTCTTCATGCACCAGGTTTGGCAAAAAAATAATAAAAATACAACTTTGGAAGTTTTCTCCCAATTCTTTGTTGTCTCTGCTCGCCAAAATGCACCTATGTGTGACTAACCTGGCTCACGGGTGTTTCTCATGCCAAAAATCCAGCACCGTGCTCGTTCCGCAATTCATGGCGAATTTTCGAATAGTTAGGAGGCATAAGTGCCTTTCTCAGTGGAGGTGTCGGTCGCATGGCCCATGTGGTCAGGCATCGACCTAAAAAGTAGCACATGTGTGCCAATCCGTTGGAGTCTCCACCCAAATGGTCATATGGAAAAGCGTGGTGACCAAGGGCTAAATGTTGGAGATTTTTCCTGCACCTTCTGGAAATATGGAAACCATTGAACCAACCGCGTTGGTGGTCATATTTTTGAAGGTTGGTGTGACTGAGGGCTGGGGCTAGGCCCTGACTCTTTCTCCGCCCAAACCATACATTATAGAAAACTTAAATACATATGAAATGGTATAAGGTTAAGTCTCAAATGGAAAGCGGGTTGGTATCCTGTCCTGCGTCAAAACTCTGCCACTTGCCCCGGAGTTCGCGGGTTCAACCACCGTGGACTCCACAAACTTTTAGCAATTGAGGGGGTGCCACATGGCATCCCATGACTAGGCCACGTGGCACCATACTATTCATCACCCTAAATGCCATGTGTCCAAACCGGATTGGTCCACATACGAGCCTGCCACACCTTGCCACATCAGCACCTCTGTCTAGTCATCAATCCACGTCACCCTGCCATGTTAGTTGTACGGTCCGTACGAACTGTATGGTCAGAAGCCATGTGGCCAGTATGGACTGTACAGTTAGCGAAATTTCATTTGTTTGGAAAAGTGGACAGAACACGATATCTCTCATATACGACGTTCGTTTGAACCCATTCAAGTTGCATTGGGATCATGAGGACGAGGCCTATGCACAAATCTGTTTTTAACCAATTCCGAGCACTTTGATTTTTGAGCATATTTTGATCCCCTGGATCACTCCTCTCCATTGGGAAGCTTTTGGACCTCCAAAAGACTACTTTCAGTCTATTTAAAGATGAGGGTACAGTTCCCTCACCTTTCCAACCTCAATACATTTGGATTTGCTTGGATTTGTGCCTTTAATACCCACTCGAAGGTATTCCACATTCCCTCATTTTGAAGTTCTCGTCCTCCTGTCAAGGATTGTATCCTCATGCAGTTCTAAAAGATATTCTGGCGAGAAATCATCTATGGAAGGAATCTGAACATGCTCTCCTTGATCATCAATCAAATGAGGCTCATACAATCTCAAATTCTCAACATTATCAATTGCATACCTTTGCATATAAGGAGACAAATCCAAACGAAAGGCAGTATTACCAATCTTTTCAAGAATATTGAAAGGTCCATATCTAATTGGTTTCAGTTTTTTACCTTCTCCTTTAAGCCTCTCTTTGCTAATGTAAATCCAAACTTCATCTCCAACTTGGAAACTGTGATCAACACAATGTTTGTCATGCCTTGTCTTGTACTTGGCTTGGCTCTTTTCCAACTGTTCTTGTACCATTTGATGCACCAATTGAATTTTTTCAATGAACTTCTTTGCTCTATCAATGTCATAATGACCATCAATAGCAATATCCTTCTCAAAGATAAAATCTAAAGGAGATTTTGGCAAATAACCAAAACATGCCTCAAATGGAGATGTTTGAGTCGTAGAGTTCTTAGCCCAGTTTTAAGAATGTTGAATGTAGTGTAGGTGCTCATCCCAAATATTAGGATGCTTGCTGCAATAACAACGAAGAAGATGTACTATTGTTCTATTCACCACTTATGTTTGACCATCGGTTTGTGGATGAAAAGTTGTGCTCTTTTTTAGCTTGGTGTCCATGAGTGCCCATAAACTTTACCAAAAGTTCCCAATAAATCGAGAATCTCGATGAGAAATAATGGATTTTGGGCAACCCAAAATGTACCCAAACATGCTGAAAGAACATTTGTGTTGTTTGTTCAGCTGTAACTTGCTTCTTACAAGGCATCAAAATACACATTTTGTTGAAACGGTCAACCACAACATAAAGATAATCATGATTCTTTTTAGACATAGATAGACCTCCTACAAAGTCCATGGAAATGATTTCCCAAGGACGAGAAGGAACTGGAAGTGGAGTATACAAACCCAACTTTATATTTCTAGGCTTACTTGTAGCACATAAAGAACATCCTCTTATATATCGTGAAACACTTTCATTCATTTTAGGCCAATAGAAATACCTTTGCAAATTAGCCATTGTCTTGCCTACACCAAAGTGGCCAGCAATAAGAGAAGAATGTGCTTCCCTTATGATGTTGACTCTTTCACCCTGTGGAATACATAGCTTTCCAAGATGATACAAAATATTATCATGCACATGGTAATCCAATTCCTCAACTTGGTTAGAATGACACAAAGTTGCATAAACCTCTTTAAAATCAGCATCTAAAGCATATTGTTCAACATAGCTCTCATGCATGGTAGAATTATGCTTAAGAATAATTGAAGC
>WSFP011486452.1:0-15428 GCA_009831015.1 Picea engelmannii | reverse complement strand
CTCTTCAATATCATGTCATTTTCATTGAGTTTTGGGAACTTTGAATTTTTTCGCTTTCTCTGTCTACTGGAGCCATTATGAGCATTCTGAGTTGCCTCTGTGAGTTCTGAGTTATTCTTAGCCTTCTCTAGATCCTTTTTGGATCATGCCTTCCCACTGAGAGATTTTTGGACCACCAAAAGATTTCATCAATCAACTGGTAAGTGAGGGGATTTCTCCCTCACTCTTTTCTTCTCTATCTGCCATGCCTTGTTGGACTGTGTACCCTTTAGGCCTACTCGAAGATAAGTAATGTCATTCCTGTTTGAAGTCCTCAATATTCGATCTAGGATGACATCTTCCTCCATCTGCTCCTTGACTGCTTGGCTGACCTGATGAATCCTCTGAATGAACTTGCAGGCTGCATCTCTCTCCCTGACATCTTTCCCATACAACAATTCCAAGGGGATCTTAGGTGAATACCCAATACAAGTATCAACTAATGAATCCATAGTGAAAGAATACATGACTTGATTATACATAGGCTAGACATACAATAACTGATTATCCCATGACTTAGGATGTTGGCTGCAATATCCTTCAAGCAACTGGACCACCGTATTGTTTGCCACCTTTGTTTCTTTGTCGGCTTGTTGATGGAAATCAATGCTCCTCCCCATCATGGTGTCCATGAGTTGCCACAAATTTGTCCAATATTCTCCTAACAATCGAGACTCTCGAATGGAGATAATGAACGTGGACAACCCAAAATGGACCCTTACATACTGGGGTAACAAAAGAGCAACCTGCTTGTCACACAACCTATCCACTGCTACACCTAAGTAGACATGACTCATACTAGACATGGGAAATCCCCTTACAAAATCCACCGAAAAACTTTCCTAAGGATAAGAATAAATAGGAAGTGGTGTGTACAACCCTGACCTTTCAATAGTGGGCTTATAAAAGTACAACACACATCCCTTTACAATAGTGGTTACAAATATTTTCCTTTGAGGAAAATACCATCCTTGTAAATACATTACAATTCCAAAATGTCTAAGTACAAATGAAACAAAAGCTTCTTTAGTTTCATGCACTTCCCTGTAGGAAGGAAAGCGAGGTTTACTCAAATGGTGGAGTAAGTTGTCCTACAAACAAAATTTATTCACCTGCAAACCCTGGAAGATCCCACATACATCTTTGAAGATTTCATCATTAGTATACCATCCATCATTATTAATATGAGCTAAGAAAACATTCTTCAAAATAATAGATGTAACAATAGGAGATCTAAAAATCATGTTTGTCATTATGACATTGGTACTGGCACTAGTCTCAAACTTGCATGGTTGCGGAAGGTCAGGTAAGGCGAGAATTGGTACAATGCCAATCTTTAAAGTGTCTAAGGTCTTATGTTGGTTGTCTTCCCATTGAAAGACCTGTCTCATCTCAAGCAATTCATTCTTATGTAAAGGATCAAGATCATTAACAACATCATAATTATCATGGCATTCCCCCTTTACAATCGTGAGTACAAGATTATTGTTAGTGTTTATAACTCTTTTTACTTGGCCTGAACTAACAAGTGTTGATTTGTCCTTTATGTTGTGAGCTTTAATGATGTATTCCAGTCCATCTTTTGTAAGATGGTATTTGTTTTCCTTTCGAAAGAAGATATCATGTTTATCATACAGATAGGGACTCCCTAATACAATACCACAGACATCCAAAGGAACCACATCTAGATCCACTTCACCTATCATCTTAGAAGCAATAGCAAACCTCAACCTACACTGCTTAGTGACATCTAACTTTGATTTATCAGATACCCAACTAAGAGGGTAAGTTTTATGGTGAGGTCTGATGGTTAATTCCAATTTCTTAACAAGTGTCTTTGATATTAAATTGACATGGGAACCCTAATCAAATAATGTGTCTATCTTTGTATGTTTAGATACAACTCTTATGTGGAATAGTGCACTTCTCCTTTTATCATCATCATGTGATTCATTTAAAGAACTTGAACATGCATAAAATGAATCTTTACCTTCCATCCCAACTGATATGATCCTTTCTTTGTCACCTGAATTAGAACCAAGATCATGTTGCACTGTAGCAATGGTCTTTGGCTTCCCCTTGCCTCCAAACTACTTTGGCCTTAACTCTGGATATAGTTTCCAACAATGTTCGTTATCATGACGAGTTTTCTCGCAATGGCTGCAAGAGGGTTTTCCTTCTTCCTTCTTTATTGCAGTTGTCCTTTTGTCCCTCCCATTTCCTTTCCCGTTGAAATAGTTTTTAAAGTGCTTGAATGGTTTTTTCTCCTATCCATTCTTACCCCTTCTTTCAAGGTGAGTGTCTTGCACACAAACTTCGTCAATGCTGGTGGGGTTAAACAATAGAAAAGTATGATGGATATAATTGTGAAGTGTGCCAATATACTTCATTAACGTTTCATAGGAATCTAAAGGAATGTTTAGTGCAAGTGATTTCTTCCTAAATTCCTCTGTGAAACTTTGGACTATTTGACCTTTACTTTACCTTAAAGTTTGTCATTCCATCATTGATTTATGTAAATACCCTAATGGATAAAATTGCTTCCTTATCATTGATTTAAATTTTGACCATGAGGAAAGAAGATTACCACACGTACTTATGTCCTGAAGCTTTGTCTCCCACCATACGAGATCAGTGCCTTCCAACCGAAGAGAAGCCAATTGCACTTTAACCTCCTCTTCATCAATATGTTGGACACGACAATACACTTCAATATGTCGGATCCAATTATCTAGATTTTTAGGATTAGCATCTCCATTAAACATAGGTAAAGAAAATTTTACATCAAGCTTTAATAATGGTTTCTTAAAAGAGGATTTATGGCTAGAATGATGAAAATGATGAGAATGCTCAGAGAAAGAAGAACTATAACTCGAAGGTGAAGACAGAGGCTCAGGAGGATATCCTCCAACCCCTTGGTTTACCAAAGCATCATCACTTGCATGTGCTTCCTTTTTCTTCCCTTTCTTCTTCATCCTCTTTTCGTAATATCCATACATTCACTCGACCATTTCTGACATGCAATAAAAGACCATGTGAAAGTTTTTCTCATGTTCATCACACTTGTCCTCTTCTACCATTTTCTTCCTTCTGGATACACGACCAAATTCAGGATTGAAAGTATTAAGAGTTCCTTCACCTTGCTTATGCTTGGCCCTAGTAAGCATTCACACTCAACAATTCAAGTCAAAGATGACTGCTCTGATACCAACATGATCCAGGATCTTTTCATCGTGACTTATAAAGAATTGCATTAAATGAGGATAAATTAAAGTGCACCATTAAAGAAGGGAAAAATGAAAAATGAAGAGACATAAGCATCATATCTGGACACAAAAACTTGATAATGGAGTTCATCCCTGGTGGACTACATCTCCATGTCCTGCTCTCAAATGGGTAGGATCTTTCGTTAACTCAGGAAAATAATTTGGAAAATACATAAATATACCTCATTCTGAAATCAGGCTATAGAAATAATGCTCAAATTAGAAAATAGACAACACCACTAAATTCATTGCGTCGAATTACCCAAAAATTATTGTCCCCGCGCTTTGATCTGACTCTGTCACTCCCAGGCCCAAGAAGAATTCCATCTCAGTTTTTGTGCCCTCTACAACTTGCAATTATGATAGTTCTGTCTCGAAATCCATGCCCACAAGTCCGTACGATCCATGCTTATCCCCTCTCTTTGGGTGGATTTTACCTTTAAAGTAATAAGTGTGGGTGGATATACTAAGTGGCATCCATGGCGTATTGGTTATGAGCGGAGTTGTAAATTCGTTGGGTATTGCGGAGGTTCTAGGGTCAAATCCCATTGGACTCCATTTTGAACGTTGGTTATATATATATATATTGCAATATATATGTTGCCCCGCTAAGTTTAGCATACTTCGCTAGAGTTTCTTCCAACGACCATTAAAATTGGCATGGTCCGCCAGATTTGGTGGACCCACCATATTTTTAAAACAAAATTCATTCACGAGTTAATATTGGGCATTTTCGGGATGCCACGTGTCACCCGATGATTGGGCCACATGGATTCCACCAATAGGTCCACCTGTATGTTGACGTTTCTACCCCGTCATTCTGTACTGACATGTGGCACTTCCTGGTTGGTGTCATGTGGTGTCGCATGGTGGTGCCACATGGCACTTTTCTACTGGTCCACATGGATCCCTGAAAATCCCATTGGTGGGTGACATGTGGCAGACTTTGGTGCTACCACATGGCATGCTAATGTCAAAAGGCTGTACGATGACATCACCCTTCCATGTCAGTTTCTTATGTCAACAATATAGATGATGACGTGGCCCCCTACTGACTGACCCTATTTGACCGCAACTTTGATTGCGAATATATTTCAAACCGTAAATCCATTTGACGAGACGTTTGCATTGTTAGAAATCTTGTGACGTGCTCTTCACGATCATGTTGTTTTCACTGAGTTTTAAGAACTTTGAATTTTTTCCCTTTCTCTGACTGTTGAAGCCATTCTGAGCGTTCTGAGTTGCCTCTGTGAGTTCTGAGTTATTCTTAGCCTTCTCTAGATCCTTTTTGGATCAAGGGTGGATTAAAACCTTTCTGCCTTTGATCCTTTTTACCCTTCATCTTTTCATTCCAAGCCTTTTGGAAAACTGGCCTTCCTCTACTTCGCTCATAAAGATGTTTTTCTCTCCTGATGGCTTCCTCCAAAGTCTTATGGTTATCATATTGTATCTTATCACTGTAGAAAGAGGGTAACCCACTTAGAAACCTTTGGATTTTTACTTTCTCATTCTTTAGGAAGTCCATGTACTTCAACAATTCAAAGAACATCTTCTCATATTCATCTATTGTCATGGTTCCCAACTTGAGTTCAAAGAACTCTTTCATCTTTATTTTGTAATAATGCTCAAAAAAATATTTCTCTTGGAAATATCCTTTGAAATGCCTCCATGATATCCTCTTCTCATCAAGATGCTTGGCTTGCTTAAGATGATCCCGCCATATGATTGCCTTTCCTTGCAAGTGGTAGGTGGAAATTTTGGCTTCTACCCTTGAGGGGTAATCATGCAACTGGGAATATTTATTCATTTCCAACATCAAAGGCCTTAATCGCTTCTCCTTTCCTATGCTCACCATTGAAAGTTAGTGGCTTATTCTTCTTGAGTTGACCTTGCAAGATGTCTACCTCAGGCCTTCTCCTTTTCCTTCCAACTAGAGACACACTTGGGTTTCTCCCTGGCCCTGAACTTGTATGAGTTCTTCTGGTGGATTTCCTTGAAGAATGCTAGCACCTGCTCGAGCTTATTGATTTTCTATCATTTCCATGATCATCCATTTTGCTATAGGATCTAGATTATGTCACTTGTCTAGCACTAACTACTTTCTTAGCGCCAGAGTCTTTTTTGACTTGCTTGTGATAGATATTCAGTCTCTGAAGTATCTCTTCCTGAGCCTTCATAATCCTTTCATATCTTCTCTATAGCTTTGCACTTCTCTATGCAAACTTCTCATAGTTACAGGATCATGCCTATCTCTTCTTCCATTTGACTTTGTCTCAACATTCCCTATGCTGACATGCAGACCTATGATATCTTCTTCATTGCTATAATATCCCTAAGCATCTTCCATAACTCCAATCCTCATAAAAGAACGGAATTTTTTTTCTTATACCTCTAATTCTGCAAGAAATTTGCATGTAACAATTAGTGTTAGAACATGCATATCATAAAATGTTTCATCAATTAGAATATTGGTCATTCTTCTCATCAATTTATGAAGAACACAATGGACCAATTCAAAATCTAACTCCTTAGATTTATTTCTTTCTGAAACATCTTTCCAACTACTGTACTCATGCCTTATTTTGAGTTCTGAGCGAAAAGTTACAACATTTACAAGTTGCAATTTCCACTCTTTTGATGTTACAAAAATATATTTTATTATTTCTGAGAAATTTTAATACCCTAATCAAAATTCTATGTGAACAAATGTATTTTTCTCCCCAATACCTTTCTAATGACTATTGTTTTCTCAAATCCGAACTCCAAACTAAAAGTTATGGTCTGGAGAAGTTTTGATCATTTTTCTCAATTTATCTCGGTATTCTACAAGTGTATAGGTGTATTATTTCTCTTCTTGCACAATTTGACATAACCAGATCTCAAAAATGGCTCCTTAGTTGTCTTTTATGGTTCATAATATTTCTATAGATTGCTCTTGTGCCCCAATCATAATTTTGAACAAAGAGTTATGCCCTTTGGAAGAAATTGTTAAAATATTCGTTGTGCTCGTTTTACCATAGACAATATCACAATATTGTCTCCCAACCATAGGCACGAAGACACCCCCAAGGACCATAGCATTTTCTAGATAGAATGATTCCATAAGTAGCACTAGAACCAATAGATAACCAAGAGGGCACATTTTTCTCCAAAGATAGCGCACTAGACAGAAAGTCCCAAAACCACAGAACAAGAACAATACTCAACTGCAACAATTGCAGTTGGAGTTACCAAGAATACCACCAAGAATATCAGAATACAACCAAGAATGTCACCAAGAATATCACCAAGATATACTAGAGGGTAGGGTGCATAGCTTAGGCTAGATATCGCTAGAGAGAGAGAGACCAAGAATCACCCTAGAAGATCCACCTTCCATTCTTCCAATTGCATCTCCAAACTTGCGCTATACTTGAGAGAGTGAGTGATGTGAGTGAGTACAAATGAGCTAGAGCACCCTCTATTTATAGTGGTTATTGTCACTTGTCTAGGTCGACTTGTCCTTTTAGAATCTAATACTTTAATATTAATTATTTTACTGAGCTGACTTGTCTTCTAGGGTTCTCTCACATTTGTTTAGGGTTTCTCTTTCTTCCAGAATATTCTACTCTAGCAAAAGTTTACACATGGAGGTTAATACCTCCCACAATACCATAATATCAACACTCCCTCCTAGCTAGGGAGGTATTAACTGTAATGGTCTCAAACAAATCCATCCATTTCACATGGTATGGGAAAGACTCACATAGTCTTGCAGACCATTCTATAGGTAGCATCATCATAGCCACACAGGCTATCTCATGATCACATAGATCAAGTCACAAGCATCATCATCACTATCCATCTAGTTGGAAATCACCTCCAACACTACTGGTTGACACACCAGTCTAGGAAACACCTTCGACACTGCTAGTAGTCTCCATGGAAATCCAATAGTAGTACACAGTTATTGTAATTCCATCCAATAGATCACACCAATATCAATCCATATTTGTACACAACTATTATCCAGTGGTACACAACCACTCCTAGTAGCACACAACTACTATCTATGACATACAGTCACTACTAGTGGAACACATCCACCACATTAGTACATATCTATTATCCAGAGACATACAGTCTCCACTGCAATCAACTAGTAGCTACACAAGATATCACCATGCAGTACAACAATATCCTGGCATCAAATCATATCATCATCTGCATCATCTCTCAAGGCCATACAACATCTGAGTAATAAGGCATAATGTTGAATAAGTCATGTGTTGGACTCAGCGCACTCAACAAAGTGTCTCGCATAAGTCACTCACTCAACAAAGTGATACAAGGACCATTCTTCTAATTCGAACATATGTCCTAGAAGAATAGTTGTCCCAGTAGATGTTGAATGCCCCACAATGGCTACAAAAACTATCCTCTCCATTATATCATCTCTAAGACGTACTAGCATGATGTGAATGCATCATATCTAAGTTGTATTGGCATGATGTGGAGTACTGTCTACATCATCTCTAAGTCATACTAGCATGATGTAAATTCATCATATCTAAGTTGTACTAACATGATGTGAGTCATCTGCATCATCTCTAAGTTTTACTAGCACGATGCTACTGCATCATATCTAAGTTGTGCTAGCATGATGTGACTCAGAAAATAGTACTTGATCTCAATGTACTTCGACCTATCATGGAACACATGGTTCTTTGAAATCTTCACACATTTGTGCTTCGACCTATCATGGAACACTTGGTTCTCTAAAAGCTTCAAAATATATCACAGTCGAATCCAACACCTGAACAAATAGTCCAGAAACCATCTTACATAGCCATACTGCTTTCGTACAAGCATCACAAGCTGCAATATACTCTGCTTTTGCAGTGATAAGTGCAACAAACTTATGTTTCTTGCTATCCCATGATATCATAACAGATCCCAAATTGAAACATATACCAAAAGTAATATTTCTATCATTTGCACTCCCTGCCCAATCTAAATTAGTAAATCCATGCAGTTGTACATCACTGTTTGAGGCATATATCAAACCATAATTTAGCATCCCACAAAGATATCTCAAAATGTGCTTTACAACTATCCAATGCTCATGTCTAGGTTCCACTTAGAACTGGCTCAATGTATTCACGAAAAAACAAATGTCCGACCAGGTATTAACAAAATACATCAATGAGCCAATCAAATGTTGATACATGGATGAGTTTACTGGATTAGAATTAGAGTCTCTCAATTTCTTCAGATCTGTCACCATGGAAGTCGTCATGCATTTTAAATCCATCATCCCAAACTTTTGAAGGATCTTTATAACATACTTCCCTTGCCCTAGGAATATTTGACCACTCTTATGCCATACTTCTAGTCCCAAATAAGAATGCATGAGACCAAGATCCTTCATATCGAATTCAGAGGCTAGCTCCCTCTTACAATGAATAATGAGAGGCTCTACACCAATCTCTTGGAGCTTGCTTGAGTCCATACAAGACCTTCTTTAATTTTCATACATGGGTTTCTCTTGGGTGTACCTCAAAACCTTGATGTTTCTTCATGTTTACTTCTTCCTCAATTACTCCATTGAGAAAAATGGTCTTTACATCCATTTGATGTAAAATCCAACCCATGGATGCTGCAAGAGATATGAAGGATCTAATATATTTGTATCCGACAACTGGAGAAAATGTCTCATCATAGTTTTCTCCCTCCTGTTGGGAGAATCCTAGCCACGAATCTTGCCTTGTATTTATTGATAATCCCATATACTACATGATTTATCTTGTAAACCCATTTTGAAGTGACTACAGACTTTCCTTAAGGTATAAACACAATTTCCCATACATCATTTTTCATGATGGATTGATATTCTTTCATCATAGCTTCCTTTAATTCTTTCTTCTTTATTGCTTCTTCAAATGTGGAAGGTTTTGTATTGAGATGCTCTGGAGAACATATAGTTTCTTCCTTGGGACCTTCATGTTCCTCTTCATCGTTAGAGTCCATGGAATCTTCTATATATTTCTTGAAGGAAATATTCTCATAAACAGTCATGTCCTTGTTGATTTCAACCTTATGTTGACCTAGGACATAGATTCTGTAAGTTTTTATGTCTTACTCTATCCAACGAATATGCCATTCTTTCCTGAAGGTTCCAACTTCTTCCTTTGTCCTTGGGAACATGGATATAGAAAGGACAACCAAATATCCTCAAATGTTCCACACTTGGCTTCTTTCTGGAGTCAATTTCTTCAATATACGATGATGACTTTTATTATGAATATATAGTATTATAATAGTTGCTTCTCCCCATAGAAACATGGATAGATTATGGTCATTCATCATTGCCTTAACAAATTATTCAATGGATCGGTTATTTTTTTCTGCCACACCATTATGTTGAGGATTATGTGGGACAATTAGTTCCCTCCTAATCCCAATTGATTTACAAAAGGTAACGAGCTCCTTGGAGGTGTATTCTCTCTCCTGTATCATATCCAAAACTCCTTTTGCTTTACACACTTCCTTTAGAATTGGTACTTGGTGAGATCACCTACCTCACCACTTGATGTAGTTGTTTGCTCCATGTTTAACTGTCACTGTAGTTCCTTCTCAGAGCTATTGCATGTGACCTGCCCGGAACAAGAACAACAAGAGAAAAATGATTTCCAATAACATTTTCATAGAAACATATATTTATGGTAACAAGGATGATAGTCATCATAGAATTACCAAAGTGACATGCCCGAGAACAAGAAATATCTCCTAGAGGAGATGTTAGTTCATCAAGCAAGTGCAATAAGAATCTGTATCAATAGTACTTGCATGCACTCAAGTATACCTAGCAATAATAGAACCTTTCAAATATTGTTGTCATAACTATAATGTTTACTTGTACTATAACAACTATCAAACTTGATATGTATAGATTGAAACTTAATTTGATCAATCAAGCCTGGAACCTGGATCCTCAACTGCTTATTCCTATGAATGTACTGAATCCAAGATCACTACTTAGACAAGGTCTCTTGTACATTCCCTGCAAAACACACTCATGCTTTGTTGGATGATATAAGATGAAAATCATATACAAGTGCATACCTTTGAAATTTGCAGCATCATTCAACTCGTCTTCTAATCTGAAACTAGACACCATCTTGACAAGAAGAGGTTATAAACTAAATAAAAAGGTTCAATGATTAGAACAAGTTAGAAACCCTGAAATTTCAACTTTATCACAAAATCAATTTTGACCAAAAGTCAACCTTAGATTTTGACTTTGACTAGTCAACCTTAGATTTTGACTTTGACCAGTCAACCTTTGATTTTGACTTTGACCAAAAACTCAAACTTGACGTTTTTGTTGGCTGAGGACACCAGAGGGTGCACTAGGCTAGGGTGCACTAGAATATCCAAAAATTAGGTCCAACACTTCACTTAAGGTGCCCAAAGAATTGGATTAGGGTTTGTTGCAGCTGCAAAATCAGAAACCCTAGTTGTAGTTGCAACTGGTGCTATAAGGAGCTTGAAAAATAACTCTTGCTCTACCTTCCAGTGGTTAGAATGTTTTGAAGGTAGTGTGGGACCATAACTTGTTAAAATATTCGATGTGATCATTTTACCATAGACAATATCACACTAGTTTCACCCAACCACCCCTGAGCACCATAACCTTTGCTATATAGAATGATTCTAGAAGCAACATTAGAACCAACAAATAACCAAGAGAGCACATCTTTCTCCAAAGATAGCGCACCAGACAGAAAGTCCCAAAACCATAGAACACGAACAATACTCAACTGCAACAGTTGCAACTACAGTTACCAAGAATACCACCAAGACTGTCACCAAGAATATCACCAAGAGATACTGGAGGGTAGGGCACATATCTTAAGCTAGATAATGCTAGAGAGAGAGAGCAATAATCACCCCAGAAGATCCACCTTCCATTCTTGCAGCTGCAGCTCCAAACTTGCGCTATACTTGAGAGAGTGAGTGAGTTGAGTGAGTGCAAATGAGCTAGAGTGCCCTCTATTTATAGTGATTCTTGTCACCTGTCTGGGTCGATTTTGTCCTTTTAGAAGCTAATACTTTAATATTAATTCTTTTACTGAGCCGACTTGTCTTCTAGGGTTCCCACACCTCTATTTAGGGTTTCTCTTGCTTCTGAAATATTCTACTCTAGCCAAATGTTACACATGGAGGTTAATATCTCCCGTAGCTACCATAATATCAACAAAAATCTGGTGTCAAAATTTTACCCTTACTGTTTCAGCTATAACTTTCTCATATGAACTTTGTTTTGTGCCCAAGATAACTCACTGGATAGCTCTCTCCAAGTTTTTTTATTTGAGCTACAAAGACATAATGTACCAAGGGTAGGCCTCAAAATCGTCCTACAAGTTAATGACCTTCAAAAATATGAAAATTTTGAGAAATTTCATATAAAACTGATTATTTTATTGTGTTAACAATCCTTAAATATGAGTCCTTGATCTCATATTGGGTAAAATCTTAGTCATTAATCTACAATATATCGGCCATCAACTAATTATTTTTCACGCATGAAACACTTTTTCCAACCTTCTGACCCTATCATCGGTTGTCGACCCATTCCTTTAGCAATCGATTCACAACAAAACACTAAATTGGTCGACCCAACCATTAGTCATAGATGATTTTATTTCGTGAATGAATTTCCTCACCAATTTAGTCGATGACTGACCATCGTCCATTGGCCATTTCTTGGAAAACATGCAAATTGTTGGCATGACATGACACGTGGATGTTGATGTTGCATGACACATATAATCTAACATGGCTCTCTGACTGATGTCACATGACACATGGATATTGATGTGGCATGACACATGGATGTTGACGTGGCATGAAATTTCATCATTCTCTTTCCTCCATCCTCTATTAATTTTTTCTCTTGGTTGAACCAAAAACCTCACCGAATCGGCCAACACTAGACCATCGACCCATTGGCCATCGACAATTTCTCTTGCTCAATCGAAACACTTCGTTGAATTGGTTGACACCCGACCATCGACCCATTGACAATTTATCTTGGTCGATTGAAACACTTCACCGAATCGGCCGACACCCAACCATCGACAATTTCTCTTGCTTGACTCCAACACTTAGAATTTTTTTACCAAAACCCCGATGAATCTAGACCATCAATCTCTCATTGAAAAATGATCTAGACTGCCAATTTACCAACTTCGTCCAACTCTGATGATGCCCAACCATCGACCATAAGAGATTTCCATTTGCGACCAAACAC
Source organism: Picea engelmannii (assembly GCA_009831015.1). NCBI lineage: Eukaryota > Viridiplantae > Streptophyta > Pinopsida > Pinales > Pinaceae > Picea > Picea engelmannii. The sequence goes on along the minus strand of WSFP011486452.1, from coordinate 2,828 downwards.
TTTTCTAATCTGGCTGACCCGATCATTGGTCGTGGACCATTGATAATTTCCTTTGGCCAACTCTAACACTTAGAATTTTTTTGACCAATCTTCGATTAATCTAGGTTGTCAATTTCCAAGACAAGATGATCTTGACCGTCGATTGACTTCCCTTTTCCAGCCTATGAGAACTAATTCACACCGTCGATCCAAACCACTTCACAAACCTCCAAAATTGAATCTTGGTCGTTAATCGGCTTGAACCTCCCAACAACTGAAATGAATCCATAGTGTTGATCTGATCCACTGCACGAACCTACAAAATTGAATCTTGGTTGTTAATCGGCTCCACCCTACCAACGACCAAAATGAATCCAAATCGTTGATCTAATCCATTTTCCCAACCACTGAAAACAAATCTCCGACGTTGATTTGTTCAACCTTCCAAATGGCTGAAAACTTATATATATATTTAAATTTATCAAATGAATCTGGGTTGTTGATTGTGAGATCAAACACAATCTCGGTTGTTGATTCACTAAACTTCCTGTAAATCTACAACGGTCATTAAAACATGAAATTTGATCATTCCAAGTCGAATTCAGCTCAACAACTTGCAGATTCACGTCCCAGATCATCTCTTTGACTACTCTGGGGTATTTAAACTCGAATTTACTCACGAATTTGGTGTTTTCGCTCTATTTTTCTTTGTTTCCCCCCAAATTTGTCATAGCCAAATCTGCAACAATGAATTTGTAAATTCACATTGGTTTTAGCCTATACAACCTTGGTGTTTGAACTAGACGCTCTGATACCATAATGTAATGTTCCCCATCCCAACCAAGAACATTACTGTGCAAAATACTCATAAAAACTAAAAAAATATTGCTAATTAATTTCTCGTAGCTTATCAACTATGAATTACACACCATATTTAACTATTGTCTGATACCATTTATTAGATGTATCTACAACATTTAAACAAGCATGAATGCAATTAAATGATTAATTACAACAACATATAAATCTTTCTCAAACAAAGAGTTCCTGCACAACGAATAAACTCATAAAATAACACAACAACAAGATAAAACACTTATCTTTCATAAACAATTCTGCAATCAACTACTTTTGTCAGATGTTCGACCCAACCATAGACTTGTTGTTCCAAATCTCAACAACAATTCACACCCAAAATCGAGCTAGCAATCCACAAAAGAGGGTAGTCTTTCACTATCCACTCACAACTCAAAAATCCCACAACCCATTGGTATTCTCCTACAACTATCCCGATTTTCTACCAGCTCTCTTCCTCTTGACCAACCCAACCTAAGGAAAGCAACGCTTCATTAATATTAGTCCCTAGAGCATCACATTCATTTATCAGGGTCTCTCTAGCACATGTATTCAATGATTGGCTTTGGGAACACTCAATCAGAAACTAGAGTTTAATAAATAATCACAATAAAATTCAGGAATGTGGGTGAATTAATAGACATGGGTAATTCCCCCCTTGGACCCCTCTATTAGGAATTATCCTAGACGCCCCCCCCCCCGCCCCCCCCTTGTGGATTGATTCAAACCCCCATCTCTATCCATGTCCCCTTTGCAGTTGACATCACATTTTATTATTAAAACATAGAAATACAATTTGTGGGATTATAGTGGGGATGTTACAACATTGCTCTAATATTTCATTAATTTATCTTGATTTATATGTATACCAATTTATTGTATACAAATATGTTTGATTTTACACTAAATGGTTTTGTTATAAAATATAATCCAATAAAATTAAAAATAGATTGAATATTTTGATTTAAATAGAAATTTAAAAAATATATTTTATACATACTAAAATTTAACTATAAGGAATTAAGATATTTGAAGATCAATGCTCACCTAATTTGAAGTTAACATTGGGTTCAATGCTATTCTAGATTAGACTTTGAGAATTATCAGCCAGTGTGAATTTTGTGTGAATTTTTAAAACTCTGATTTTGATCTTGGAAGAGCTAGTATCAGAGCCAGATCAATGTTTCTTTGTAACATAGATTTTAAGGTCAGGTTTAATACAAAATCATTCTGCTCTTCAGTTCTTTATTTTCTCTTTATTTTTGCATCTTAGTTTAGAGTATTGTACTGGATCTATTATTCTGAAGAAGTTTCTGTGTGAAAGGGTGAAGAACATCTTAGGTTAGATTTTATAATAAGTTTGAGGCACCAGACATTGAGTTTGCCATTATAAGTCCTATTTGTGTAAACTCTTAGAGTTGTGTAGGATATCCTCAAGCTAAATCCATTTCTTTACTGCCTGATAAAGGTAAGTGCCTGATGGATCCTTCTCTAGATTCAGTTGAGCTCCGATCTTTAGACTATGAGGCAAAAATGTCAACAATTTCTTTGGCTAAACGTAGATCATCTTTTGAAAGTTGTGAATCTTCTTCCTTTTTTATAACAATTAATTATATCAATCCCTCTGTTGATTGGGAACTCCCTGGTATTTACTAGAAGAAGTCTATAAGTTGAAGTGGTGGCAATACAAATCTCACAGTCAGGTTAAAATTTCTTCTGCAGATATTTCTTTTACAGATAAAGATGAGCCTATCCATATAAACTTGATTAACAAGGAATAGATTGATTGGGAAAATTCTAAAGGATATAAATATGCACATGTTAATGTTGTTAAACTTGGTCTAAGACCTTTGGTTAGACCATATATTCATGTATCATCTCTGTGTGTTGTTGTTGACACCCGACATATTGAATTCTTCGATGTTGTAATAGGTGTAGTTTTAGTACCCCTGCATATAGGTCCAATATTTGGTGCAATCTTCCCTAAATAATCA
>WSFP011486451.1:0-15428 GCA_009831015.1 Picea engelmannii | reverse complement strand
CCTTCTCTTCTTTCCTTTGCTACTGTGCATTTCCTCAACACTTAGGATATTTCTCAAAGTTGCATCCAAAATTCCAGTCCAACGGTCATTTTAACAACAGGAGAAAATATTTCATCAAAATCTATACCTTTCTTTTGTGCAAACCCCTTTACAACAAGTCTATCATTGTACCGTTTTTTCCATCCATCTTCTTCGTTCAACCTATAAACCCATTTATTATACAATTCTCTTTTTCCTATAGGCAACTGAACCAAGTCCCAAGTTTGGTTATTTACCAAGAAATCCATTTCCTCTTCCATTCCTTTCTCCCACTTCTTTTTAGTGTCTACCTACACTGCCTCTTCATAACTTTCTGCTTCACTAGAATCAGTCAACAATAAGTAATGGAATCAAGGAGAGTATCGTTTAGGGGGTCTACTTAACCTGGTAGATATTCTAACAACACTTTCAGGAGTTTGAGGTGCCTTTTGCTCCTGTTGTTGTACATTTTGATTTTCTAGTACCTTTGGAATTTCATTTTATTTGATTTCGTCAAGCACTTTGTATTATGTGTTATCCTTTTCCTATTTATTTCCTTGCAACTCATCTTTGTACATGAATTTTTCATTGAATACCACATCTCTACTCTTAATGATTTTATGATTTTCATAATCCCATAAGCGATAATCAAAATCATTAATATTGTATCCAATAAAGGTACACTTCTTGGGTTTTTCCTCAAGCTTTATTCTATTTTATTTATCAATATGGACAAATGTTTCACAATTGAAAGTCTTCATAAATGTGTAGTTTACCTTTTTACCTGTCCATGCCTCCTCTGGAATTCCACCATCCAAGGAGATTGAAGGTCGTATGTTTAAAAAGTAAACAACAGTATCTACAACATCTTCCTCGAACTATAAGGGCAACCCAACATGCAATCTCATACTCCTTACACGTTCCATGATTTTCATGTTCATCCTTTATGACACACCATTTTCTTGTGGTGTTCCTGGAACTTTTTTCTCTCTTCGAATCCCATGGTAAAAAAAATAATAATTAAACTCCTTACTGCAGTATTCACCTCCATTTTCTTATCTAAGACACTTCAACCTTTTCTTGTCTCATTCTCAACCAAAGCTTTCCATTTCTTAAAAATGTAAAAAACATCAGATTTTTTTCAAATGCAATAAACCCAAGTTTTTCTAGTTGCATTATCAATAAAAGTAACATAATAATGAGAGCTACCAAGAGATGATACAAGAGCTAGTACCCATACATCTGTATTCATAAGCTTTAACTTTTCACTCTTCTTTTCCTTTCCGATTTTGAGAAATATGACTCTCTTCTGTTTTCCATAAACACAATGCTCACAAAAATCTAAATAAATTCGTTTAAGATCTAGTAACAAAATCCTTTTGTGAAGTATTCACATCCCCTTCTCACTCATGTGTCCAATCCTATGATTCCGCAGTGTTTTATTCACTCATGTAGAAGCTAAAGAGATCGAAGATTTAGCATTACCAGTACATAAATACAATGTACCAACCTTCTCTCCTTTTTCTATCACCAGTGACCCTTTAGTGACCTTCCACACCTTATATGTAGATGTAGATATACAAGCTTCACTTGCCAACTACCCTGTTGAAATTATATTTTTTCTCAGATCTGGAACATGTCTCACCTCTTTCATCAACCATTTATTTCCATTATGTTTCTTTATTTGTACCTTACCCATTCAAACAATTTTACATGGTGCATCATCACCCAAATGAACTTGTCCAAAATCACCTTGAACATAATATTGAAAATGTTTCCTATGGGTTGCGACATGAAATAAATCCCCTGAATATACTACCCAAGAATAATTAATATTATCTAAAGAAAGAATCAAATAATATTATAAGACATCACCTGCTACATTTTCTTCCTGATTTTTTTCATGTTGTCCATCTCTTTATTTCTTTGGAGCTCTGCAGGTTTTATTCAGATGTCCTTTTTTCTCACAATTCCAACACTCTAACTTTCCTAGTCTGGATTTGGATCTTCCCTTCCTATAATTCCCATGGTTCCCTGAGCCCTTTCCTCTATCCTTTTGTCTTCGCCTGTTATCCACAGTCAACGCATTTCCTGATGTCTCACCTGTGCTTTTTCATCGCATTTCCTCACTAAGGATAACACCAACAACATCATCAAATTTCATATTTTTTGAACCAGAGACATAATTTCTTATAACCATGACCAAGTTGTTCCATCTTTATGGCAATGAGCATAAGATTATAAGAGCCCTACCGTCATCATCAAAGTCCACTTTTACAGAACTTAGTTGATGAGTAACCATATTAAATTCATTTAAATGATAGGCAACAGACCCACCTTCTTACATATTCATATTAAATAATCGCTTCAATAGAAATACTTTATTGGAGGCCAAGGGTTTTTCATATAATTTATCCAATTCCTCCATTAGATCCTTCATTGTCCTTTCTTTTGAAATATTGAAATCCATCGATGTTTCCAAACACAGTAGTATCGTTCCCAGTGCCTTTCTATCAACAGTCTCCCATTCTTCATCCTTCATACTCGTCGGCTACTTTGCTTTTCTGCCCAATGGTAGGAAAAGATCCTTCTGATATAGATATCCTTGCATTTTCATCTTCCGTAACTGGTAGTTTTGGCCGTTAAATTTCTCAACCTTAAAATTTCCATCTTGTTCCATTGCTCCCACTCGAACTAGGAACCCTTTTTTTCTGTGAGTTACCTTTCACTCTGATACTAGTTGTTAGAAAAATAAGATCGCGGAGCAATAAAATAAAAACAAATACAGAAATAAAACACAAAATATACACAATACAATAGAGACATGGGTATAATTGGTTCACCCAGTGTGGTCTACATCCACCAGAGAAATTTCCAGGTCCTTCCTTCATTATTATCCAGCAAATGAAAGGATACAACCTACAACACACCCATTGTAACTTCCTCTTCTTTATCTTTCATTATCCTCTCTCGGAATACAATATTCCCTCTCATACACAACCTCGATATAATACAATCATAAAAAAATGGTTTTCCTTTTCTGGGGGAAAACCATAACATAACTTCTACCGTCATATCTGCGACCTTATAATGAATGGTCTAGATTGACTACGAAATTACAATATTTTACAAGGAAACTTTCCCAAAATTTTCCTCGGGGGCCCACTGGTCCCCATGCCCCCAGCTGGGGGGGTAATACCCCCCCAGACTCCCTTCATTAAGGTTCCAACCCTTAAACCCCTGGTATAAGGGGGTGAGGCATACCTTCATATCAATCAGGGAGACAACGAGGCTCCACAACCAACAATGCCATGCCATGCCTTTCTTTTCCAAGCCATGTCATGCCTTTTCATGCCATGCCATTACATGCCTTGCCTTGTCATGCCATGCCTTGCCTTTCTGTTCCTTTCCATTCCATACCATTCTATGTCTTTCCATGCCATTCCATGGCTTTCCTTGCCATTCCATGGATTTCCTTGCCTTTCCATGCCATGTCACGCCTTTCCATGTCATGCCTTGCATAACCATGTCATATCAATCAAGAAGAAAATCAGGCTCCACAACCAACAATGTCATACCATTCCATGCCTTTCCATGTCATTCCATTCCATGCCTTTCCTTTCCACGACATGCCTTTCCAAGACATGCCCTGGCATGCCTTTCCCTTCCATGACATTTCATTGCATGCCTTTCCTTTCAATGACATGCCTCTCCATGATATGCCATGTAATTACTTTCCCTTCCACGACATTCCACTTCATTTCTTTCCTTGCCATTTCCATGCCATGCCTTGCCATGCCTTGCCTTGCCATGCCATGCCTTACCTTGCTATGCCTTTCCATGCCATGCCTTTCCTTGCCATTCCATTTATTTCCTTTCCATTCCATGCCTTTCCTTGCCTTTCCATGCCATGCCTTGCCTTGCCATTGCATGCCTTGCCTTTCCATTCCATGCCTATCCATGCCATGTCATGCCATGCCTTGCCTTTCCATGCCATGCCATGACATGCCTTTCAAATCCATGCCATGCCATGCATTTCCCTTCCATGACATGTCATTGCATGCCTTTCCTTGCCATGCTATGCCATGTCATGCCTTGCATTGCCATGATGTTAAGTACCAAATACCTAAATACAAAATACCACAATAGTACCAAATATATCTGAATACAAACACCATACAAGATATATGGAAAAATATAGAAAACCACCACATTATTATATCAAAACACTTGAGGTAGGGAACACCATACAATGGATCCTATTATGCAAGGGATCCTCTCATGTGCACTTTTCTCTTCGAGGGGGAAACCTCCTAATGAACTTCAAATCCAAACACAAAACTTCTGTTCATATCCCATTACATTGCTTAAACCCATTTATATAGTGCTACCATCACCTAAGAACATTCTAGAGGAGAAATATTCTAGAAGAAGAACCTTCTAAGAAGTCCTCTTACATTTATTATATCTAACTACCCATTTATTATATCTAACTACCATAGTGGGTCTTATTTAATAATATAGTGGACCTAGTCCACCTGACATTGGATGGCCTCCACTACCTCTCTAGTTACATAACTAGTTACCTAACACATGACATGTCATTGCATGCCTTGCTTTTCCATGCCATGACATACCATGGTTTTCCAAGACATGTCATTGCATGCCTTGCCTTTCCATGTCACGCCATTACATTCCTTTCCTTGTCATGTCATTGCCAATCCATGCCATTTCCATGCCATGCCATGCCATTTCCATGCTATGCCATGTCATTGCCATGCCTTTCCAAGCCATTCCATGGCCTGTCATTTTCATGCCATGCCTTGACAAGCCAATAAATGATATTAACTAAGTTCAAACAAGTCAATGATAAGTTCCAAACACCAAAAATCAACAAGGAAACTATAGTTGTTATAAAACTTGTGATTAAGATGTTTAACTTCAACAATATGACAAGTTACAACATAAAAAATATAACAACCCTTAAAACAGGTAATCATGCAATGAAAGGGGGCTTAAAATGCAAGCCTAAAGTAGAGTTTAGATAATAAAAAAATCTTGGTGCAATGGAATATGGCACATAAAATCCCTAGAATATTCAAGACATCAATCCCTAAAGGGATGAAAATTATGACAAAAATGTAATAAAATGTCTCAAGGTGTATTCTAAGGGTGAAAGATTATAATTAAACCCTAGACATCAAGTTAAGAAGGTTGGAAATTGAGGGTAAGTCCTAATCTAACCATGAAATTGAGGGTTTCAAGACAAGCTTAATTAAAGAAGAATACAATATAACATGCAGTATCAACACTTTGATAAAACATTTATTTAATACATTCAAGAAATAACCATCAACCATTTAGAAAGAACACTTACGAGGTAAATCAATGATCATCCATGAATTCCTAACCATGACATGCCATGGTTTTCCTTTCCATGACATGCCTTGTCTTTCCATGCCATGGCATGCCATACCTTGCATTTCCTTTCCTGTACATGCCATGTGTTTCCTTGCGATGACATTCCATGCCTTGCATTTCCTTTCCTTTCCATGCCATGTGTTGCCTTACCTTTCCATTCCATGCCATACCATTCCATACCATGCCATGCCATGCCATGACATTCCTTTCATTACCTTGCCATGCCATGCCATGCCATGCCTTTCCTTGCCTTGCGTTGTCATGCCATGTCTTTCCATGCCGTGTATTTCCTTTCCATGCCCTTCCTTTACATGCCATTCCATTCCAATCCTTGACTTTCCATGCCATGACATGCCATGCCTTGCCTTTCCATGCTATGTCTTTCCTTGCCTTCACTTTCCTTACCTTCACGTAACTTGCCTTGCCATACCATGCCTTGTCTTTCTATACCACTCCTTTCCATGCCATGCCTTGCCTTACCATGCCATGCTTTTCCTTGCCATGCCATTCCATGCCATGCCTTTCCTTGCCATGCCATGTCTTTCCTTAACTTTCCTTGCCTTGCCTTGCCTTCACTTGCCTTTTCTTTCCATGCCATGACATGCCATGCCTTTTCTTTCCTTGCCATGTAAAGGCAAGTGAAGGTAAGGCATGACATGGCATGGCAATGTAAAGAAAAGAATATCATGGCAAGGCAAGGCAATGCAAGGAAAAGAATATCATGGCAAAGCAAGGCAATGCAAGGCATGGCACGACAAGGCATGCTAAGGAAAGGTGTGGCATGGCGTGGCATGGAAAGGCATGGTATGGAAAGGAAAGACAAGTGAAGGAAAGGAAAGGAATACCATGGTATGGTATGATATTTCTTTCCTTGACATGTCATTCCTTGTCATTCCATGCCAGGCCATGCCTTTCCATGTCATTCCTTGCCTTTCCATGTCATTTGATGTCATGCCCTGTCTTGCCTTTCCTTGTCATGCCTTTCCTTTCCATTCTATGCCTTGGATTTCCATGCCATGACATGCCATGTCGTGTCATTCCTTGCCTCTCCTTTCCATGCCATGCCATGCCTTGACTTGCCTTGCCATGCCATGCCATCCCATGCCTTTCATTTCCTATCCATGCCATGCCATGCCATGCCTTGTCATGCTGTTATGGAATAATTCCCCTGTGGACAGGTGAATATCCCATTGGATTATAGACCCCTAATACCAAGACAAAAAGATACAGATGGACACTAACATCCCTTTGATATTTGTCTAGCTAGCCAAAAAGAGATAAGGGGAAAAAGGTGATCGTACCTATTTTCAGTGTTTGGCCTCGCTGCTCTAATTCAATCTTGATGTCCAAACTCTTTCACACAGCTTGATACCTACAAAACCACAGACAACAAGGAGAAACAAAAACAATTCCTACTCTGCCATATTAGATTAAACAAATTCATATACAATAGACAAGAATATGTAATAGATACACAAACTAGAAGTTAATAGGCCAAGTATATTTATGATAACTTGAAAGAGACACTTACAATCATGGATGGTGTTGCAACAACTTCTCCAAATCCTCTTATTCCAACTCCTTTCTCTAAAGATCCACGATCAAAATAACAATGCTTTTGTTGATTTTTTCTTCCTTGTTCACCATGAGAATGCCTCCATTTATAGCCTTTGGGAGGCCCAACCACCTTGGTTATATTTGGGATTAGTTGAGGATATGACTCCATCAGTTGTGGCATCTCCCTTAGATGTAGCCTAAGAGTTAGATTCAAGCCAAACCAACTCGAATCATCCCTAGATGTCTTTAGAGAAAAGATGGATTTATTCCCATGATTTTCTCAACCAATCGGTGCTCCTTTACAATGGGCAACATAGTGCTACAACGCTCCCTGCTAGACAGACAAAGAGCACTAGCGCTCCCTGCATATGAGCAGGGGAGCGTTGATATTCCAAATATTTTTCAAGATCACCAATTCTCGTAGAAAAAAAATTTGTTTCGTCTGTCAAATGATGTGGCTTCTTCTTCTAACATGTTCTATAGGATGTATCAAGTGTTTCCATGTTGTCATTCACAATGAGACACATGCAGAACGAAAATGCGACATTTATGACACTTGTGACAAAAGTGCGACACTTGCGACAATCAAAATGTGACATTATTGAAGTGAGGAATTTTGACGTGTAATAGATTGCCCCCCAAAGTGTGAAGTCAGAAGGTGAAAACTAATGACCGAAACGCTTTGTAGATTTTTTGAAGCAAGGGTATGGAGATGGAGAACCTAGTAGAATATATAGACAACGATCAAACAAATGTTAACATGTGTTCCAATCCCAAGGAAGGCATACCTATGCTTGGAAAATAAATGACTTAAGGTATGGCCTCCAATAAATACACTGCGGATCCATGATGATATTGACTAAGGGTATGGCCACCAGTGATACAATGTTGATCCATACTTTCATGACATGGACAGATCGTAGCCACGCAAAATACACAATGGAGCTATGAGATGATAAGACATAGCTACATACCAATACAACGTGGATCTATGTGACAACATAAGTATTAGCATGTTCAAATGATTTCCTTCGCAGCCTGGAAAAGTAGATTTCATAATGAATGATCAACCCAGGGTCTTTATCCCAATCCCATTGTAGTATGAATATAACCATGTGAATAGATGTCTTGATGTCGAACATGGTAGAAACCACTTGATTACCGGTCGTTGAAGTGAATCGTTAACAAGTGCGAGGGAAATCACCAATGATGTCAATGGCTCCCAAGGTACCCTAGTACAATCCAGGGAATGAGAATGAGTGAGTGATGCAGAAGCATTGCTTCACGTCATCAATGAGCTAGCCAACCAACACATTCAACGTGCATTCAATGAAGGGAGAGGCGACAACCCTCTCATATTCAAAATTTGAATTACAATTAAATGTTTGTAAGGATAGAGATATAGATCCAATCCAGACTAGACATCCATTGAATGTAATTCAATGTAATATTAATGAGAGTAGGTAGCTTGGAGGGAAGAGATCGAGGAGCCCCTCTTCTGTAAAAAGATTTTTGTATCTAGATTCATTATTTTTTTGAGGAAGATAAGAGAGAGAGCCGAGACTCTATTGCAGTCCAAGCTTTTGTAACCTTTGTACAGATATTCTGAGATTAATACAAAGAGCAGTTTTTCCTGCATGAGATTCCGTATGTGTTTATGTGTATTTGAACGAATGTATTTTTATGATTTTATGTGTGTATGTTGTAGATGTATGTTAGGTTCCATCTGCAGGGATAGAAATAATTCTTTGTATGTGAGTTTTCTGATTTTAGTCTGGGTTCTTTGTGGTTTCATGCAAGGGGTTGCATGACAGAGTGTTGAGGACTTTGTAAGCCAGTGCAAGTGTGCATATCTAAGTTCTGCGGAATTCAGGAAAGAACGTACCAAGAGGGCGCACCAGAGGAATCATTAACTAGAGGGAGAAGCCTCAATGTTACTGAACACCTTGGAGGTGAAGACTATGTCGAGGAAATCACAGGGGGACAAAATCACTAAGAATTCTATAAAGATCTGCCAGGTGGGCATCGAGCAAGTGAAAAGAGTGCACGAGAAGAAATCTATTTGAGTTTTTAGATAAGGGAAGTGTCAAGGAGAAGACACTTACAGAGTTACTGAATACTCTGTCCGCTCAGCAAGGAGTGCTTGAGCATAATTTGCCAAGGGGGAACTTGCATCTCTTCGAGGGACAAAAGAGACATAGACCTTTGAGGTCCAAGCAGTTGAAGCTCAAGGAGGAAGACAAAGTTGTTGAACACTTTGGAAGAAAACCTGTGCAAGGAGTGCACCAGGCTAACACTCAGACGAAGTGTTGAAGACAACTAGTTGAAGGCCAGTCGAGCGCAAGGAGAACACACAAAGTGAACTTGTTTCAAGTTCATAATCTTAGGAGGAATAGTGCCTTTGTGGACAAACTTCCAACAGAAAGAAGTAGTAGGCCGAGACACTTCGAGGTCCAAGCCACAAAAAATCTCAGGGAGGATAGCACAACAGTGTGCAAGGATCCTGCAAAGAGTTGCAGAGATCTAGAAACCCTTCGAGGTTTTGGAGCAAGCAAAACCCAGGAGAGAAAACATGAGGAGTGTGCGGGAGTGGACTTATCCCAAGTCCCAAAGCTTAGGAGGGGTAGCGTTTTCAGAACGTAGGCGAGACCCAAAGTCACAGGGCTCGCAGAGGAATCAAAGGTTGAGGCCTTTGAAGTGATTGGGAATCTTCCAAGTCAAGAAGAAATTGAAAGCTCAGGAGGAGGAGTGTCGACAGCCATTAGATCAGCTACAGAGGAGGCCACATGGACCATTGAACTCACGTCCAGACACACAGGAGAGTGCACAAGAGAGACAAGTCTGAGCCGTTGGATATGGAAGTGCATGGACCAATAGTCATTGGATCTGGAGGAAGTGCACAAGGTTTAGTCCTTTCGAGTGCATAGGAGGAGAGCCGACTTGCGAAGTCGCGAAATCCCGAAATCATCGGTGTTGGGTATGTGTTATATTCTTTGCATGTGTGTGTGTGGGAAGGTCAGATTTGACAACTACGTCTGACGATCCCTCTAGTAGTGTCATCTGTGTCGTGTGTGTCGGGTGCTTTCCTAGGGGGGTCCCAGGGGGGGTAGGTATGCCTCCCCTGGTTACGCATAGCGTTCGAGGCAGCGCCCCAAAATTTCTTTTTTTGGGTGGTTTTTTCTATTTTTAGCGGATTTTGCTATTTTTAGAGGTTTACTAAATTAATCTCGGATTAAGGGATTAGGTTTTTGGTATCTACGGAATGCCTAAAAACATTGTATATATTGTATGGTGAATGGTGAAATTCTATATAATGAATATAAGAAAGGTTTTCCTAGTTGAGGGTTTCCGGTATAAAATCTCTATGTACTCTGTGTATGAGCGATCGATTAAATTATGCTTTTATTAAGAATCTATATGCATTGCTTTACTTCATAGGTTTAAAACTTACAATCGGGACCGTCCATCGGAAAGGACACGTGGAAAAAATCCATGTACGTCGAAAGATTTGCAAGGGAAAGAGCCGCAACAATCCTAACCGTCCATCGGGAGGGATGTGTGGCGAGCGATCATCATTTCGCTGACTCGTGACTTGAATAAGTCAAAGGGAAATTTCATGAAAACTAGTGAAACACAAACTCACAAAAAGATCCAAGCCATTGATCAAGGAGAGATCTAGATCATTGATTGTCCAGGTAAAATATCGACATTTCGACATTTCAGGGATCGGGAGAATGGAGGTGGAAATTCTTTCGACTTCAAGATATGTGAAGTCTCGATACATGAAATCACGATGCAATCTGAGTCATCAGATCATGGGGAAAGAAGGACCATTGGATTGAGAGCTCCAAAATATCGACATTTCGGGAGTCGGGGGAACAGAGGTGATTCACATCGGGAATTCTCGATACATGAAATCTCGACGTGCTAGAGCGTTGAGCCCTAGGTCATGATGAAAGGTAACATGGACAGAGGCCAAGGGAGGAGCTAGGGACTGTTAAGCTCTTTTCGGGGTTTTGGGAGTCGGGGAGTCTAGTTTGTCTCACTCGTAAATCCCTAACATGCGAAATCACGACGTGCCTTTTGTGTAGGCATGCGGTCACAACCCGTGGTCGTGGGGAGGTGAGGCTCACACTTGGTGCTTAGTCACGCAGGCGGTGTTTCATAAAGGACCTGTGGATTTGTTCGTGGGATTCTAGAAAGGAATCAAAGAGCTACTTTAGCTCAATAGAGAGAAGAATGATCCTTGACCGGGAGGTCAATGGACCCTGTCGAGGCAGAGGTAGGGGGTCTGCAATCATGTGGTATCATAGCCTGCATAGAATTGATTTATGTAAGACGAAGAGGGAAGACACCAAACAAGAGATAGTTGATACCATCATGTGGTATTAGATCCACTCTTTATCTGTAGATTTCAGGTAGAGGGAGGCAGCGTAAATAAGAGACAGTTTGATACCATCAAGTGGTATCAGGAGATGAAGATAGGATGTTGATGCTCTATGCGTGGAGATCTGTTTGCAAGAAATATGTAGAAATTTGACAGCCAAGTGGGTTGAAACCTGAGAGGAAGAAGATGGCTACTGAAGGCCATGAACGTGGTCCAAGAGAAGACTGCCAACATAGAAGTAAGGCTGAGATAGGCCGAGAGCTCAGCGAGATAAGGGCACAAATGGATAAGCTTGCATTTAAAATGCAGCAGGATGCAAAAGTGCATTGGGTATATGAGTGACCCATGAATAAGTAGGTGAAGTGGCCCATTCAAAAATTGTTGGCTAGAGGACAACAAAAGCTGTTGAGAATGTGGTTGAGGTATGTCGAAATCCTCAGAGTTGAAGAGGAGATAGTTCACATGTGTGAACCAGAGATAGGAAGACATCTCAGTGATGATGAGGAGAAGAGATCAAAGAAGGATCTCATAGACTGCCAGGAGGGAAGGGAAAAAATACGAGATTGTCAGGTGGGCAAGGGATAGGAGATGAGACTATCTGATAGTCTCATGAACCTAGAGGTGAGTTCAGATCAACAAGGAGTGCTGACAGAGAGGGAAGATTAGAGGAGTGTTTTGATCATTGGGGGAATTCGGATATTCCTACCGAGAAGCCCAGTTGAGGCCAGAGAATGTGTTACAGATGCAACAACAGAAGAAGGATAGCCAGTAGTGACTGTCATAGAGAAAGAAGAAATGGAGCAGACATCAGAATCTTCCCCAGTAGAAGAAGAGCATGCAGTTAAGATTCTCACTCCATGGGAGAAGGAATTGTATATGCTGGAGGATTGGTTGAACAATCCATATCCAGTAGATGACTGCCATGAGTAGATAATCATGCAGATTTTGGAAGAAGAGCATTCAGCATAATTTCTCAGAAATTTCAGCCAGGAAGCTAGACAGATGATGACTGTAGCACTGAAGTTAGCAGCAAAAGATGAATCAGAATTCCAGTCTGGGGAGCAGCTGGAGGAAGCTGGAGATGAACCAACAGAATAAATTACAAAAGCTAGTCTGACATAGGAAGTGACTGAGCAACAAATCAGTCAAAAGGAGACTGCAGGATTGGAGTCTGCAGTAGAGTGGTGACTTATTTCCACAAGGGAGATGAAAACAACAAGGGGGATCGAGTTGATCCACCCATTACAAAGAAGGAAGTGCAAGAGAGAAGACTTCCAGAGAGCCATCCATTGGAGCAGCTAGATGAGGTGATTGAGAAGATAAGAATACTGATGTTGAGGTCAGTAGGAGGAAGCTGAGAATAAATAAGCCTGCCATAGTAGCAGGGAAGATGCAGCAGCAACAAGGTAGTGGAGCAGATAGACAGCTCCAAAATATAGCTTGAGATCCAAGTGGATTTCAACAGTAGTGCTAGGAATCTCATGAGAAGGAGCTCATGAATTTTTTGCATCAGTGGTGTATGATGCAGGAGCATCGATTCACGTCAGCAATGTGCCAGCCAACCAACACATTCAATGCGCATTCAATGAAGGGAGAGGCGAAAACCCTCTCGTATTCAAAATTTGAATTACAATTAAATGTTTGTAAGGCTGGAGATCTAGATCCGATCCAGACTAGACAACCATTGAATGTAATTCAATGTAATATTAATGAGAGTAGGTATCTTGGAGAGAAGAGGTTGAGGAGACCCTCTTCTGTAAAAAGATATTTGTATCTAGATTCATTAGTTTTTTGAGGAGGATAAGAGAGAGAGATGAGACTCTATTGCAGTCCAAGCTTTTGTAACCTTTGTACAGATATTCTGAGATTAATACAAAGAGCAGTTTTTCCTGCATGAGATTCTTTATGTGTTTATGTGTATTTGAACGAATGTTTGTTTATGATTTTATGTGTGTATGTTGTAGATATATGTTAGGTTCCATCTGCAGGGATATATAGAATTCTTTGTCTGTGAGTTTTCTGATTTCAGTCTGGGTTCTTTGTGGTTTCATGCAAGGGGTTGCATGGCAGAGTGTCGAGGACTCTGTAAGCCAGTGCAAGTGTGCACGTCTGAGTTTTATGGAATTCAGGCAAGAACGTGCCAGGAGGGTGCACCAGAGGAATCATTCGCTTGAGGGAGAAGCCTCAAGGTTACTGAGCACCTTGGAGGTGAAGACTGTGCAGAGGAAGGCACAGAGGGACAAAATCACTGAGGATTATGCAAAGCTCTACCAGGTGGGCATCGAGCGAGTGTAAAGAGTGCACGAGAAGAACTTTGTTTTGAGTTCTGAGATAAGAGAAGTGTTAAGGATAAGACACTTACAGAGTTACAGAATACTCTATTGGCTCAACAAGGAGTGCTTGAGCATAAGTTTCCAAGGGGGCACTTTCATCTCTTCGAGGGAAAGAAGAGACAGAGACCTTTGAGGTCTGAGCAGTTGAAGCTCAAGGAGGAAGATAGAGTTGTTGAACACTCTAGAATAAGAACTGTGCAAGGAGTGCACCAGGACAACACTCAGATGAATTGTTGAAGACATCCACTTGAAGGCCGGTTGAGCGCAAGGATAACACGCAAAGTGAACTTTTTTCAAGTTCGTAACTTAGGAGGAATAGTGCCTTTGTGCACAAAGTTTCAACAGAAAGGAATAGCAGGCCGAGACACTTCGAGGTCCAAGCCGTAGAAAATATCATGGAGGATAGCACAATAGTGTGCAAGGATCCTGGAAAGAGTTATAGAGATCTAGAAACCCTTTGAGGTTTCAGAGCAAGAAAAACCCAGGAGAGACAGCACGAGGAGTGTGTGGGAGTGGACCTATCCCAAGTCCCAAAGCTCAGGAGGGGTAGCGTTTTCAGAAAATAGGTGAGACCCAAAGTCATAGGGCTCACAGAGGAATCAAAGTTCAAGGCATTTTAAATGATTGGGAATCTTCCAAGTCAGGAAGAAATTGAAAGCTCTGGAGGAGGAGCGTTGGAAACCATTAGATCAGCTGCAGAGGAGGTCACATGGACCGTTGAACTCATGTCTAGACACACAGGAGAGCATGCAAGAGAGACAGGTCTGAGATGTTGGATCTGGAAGCGTGTGGACCAATAGTCGTTGGATCTGGAGGAAGTGCACAAGGTTTAGTCCTTTAGAGTGCACAGGAGGAGAGCCGACTTGCGAAGTCGCGAAGTCCCAACATCATCGGGACCGTCCATCAGAAAGGACACATGGCAGAAATCCACGTACATCGGAATATTTGAAAGGGAAAGAGGCACAATGATCATAACCGTCCATTGGGAGGGACACATGGCAAGCAATCAACATTTTACTGACTCGTGAAATGAAGAAGTCAAAAAGAAATTTCATGAAAACTCGCGAAATGAAAACTCACAAAAAGATCCAAGTCATGTTGTCAACCAATTCAAATTTTTATAATTTCCTTATAAGCTGCCTACACTAGTGTTTCGCAAACCTTGATTTTTGTCGCAATCCTTGAATAAAACGACACTATTTTGCGTTATTTGCACACTTACCTTTGTTCTTGTTTTCATGACTGCAAGCGTGAAAACTTGGTTTTCAAAGTCGCATTAAAATCGTCACTGGATTGTTGTAATCATTCTTGTCGATATGACCATTGCGTTTCCAATTTACTTATCGTTATACAATTTGCAAGACCCCTTGATCTGTACTCATTTGGCATTCTTTGATTGATTATATAATTTCGTGATTGAGTTTGTGATGCATTGATGATTGGATTTATATGTTCTTTGATCGATTCACTTGACACATTGGTTTCTTGAAAACACATTTGTGTTGTGGTAAGACCCTTGGTATAAATCGTTTCATACAACACATAGTTCATATAAATTAAACCCTTGGTGTGATTTTGATTTATTGCTTTGGTTTTGAAACTATAACTATTGCTCGCGCGAATGTTTAATCCACTTACCATTGATTCCATTGGTTAATTGAATGGCATAATTGTTAACCTATACAATAGTGGGTTGAATAGCTAAAAGCGTC
>WSFP011486443.1:0-15430 GCA_009831015.1 Picea engelmannii | reverse complement strand
CTCATCTGGATCTTTTTTTTTTAAATCTTCAAATATTTTCCTGACTAGATCAGGAATGATTCATGGCCATGAAGAGATATAATATATTTTGTATGTATGGTTAGAATGATCACCTGTCTTATATAACAATTCCTACATTGTGCATTTGTACTCATTTCTCAAAGAAATATCACAAATATTTTGAGACAGAAACATATCAGCATAATGTTTCCCTACATCAGGAACTTCACTATAAAATTCTTTAGCAACTATGTGAATCTAATATTCCAGTGGATTTTCATCAGACAATATTGCATCTTTTTTTTCCTATTCTAATGATGACCATCAGTTTTCTAATTGACCAATAAAACCCCAAGTGAGTCTTATAGTCAATTCTTTATAAGAAACCTTATTTTTTGAAAGTGCTCTCTTTGTTTTACACAATCCTCCTCAAGAATGGAGGGATTTCATGATATCATTAGGAGACTTATAGTTGAAGTCAGAAATTGGACCAGGGTCTCCTATTGAAGTGAGTACATTAGATGCAGGAGTGTCAAATGGATCTATAGGAAAACCTTTAGCCTTCTTAGCCTAATCACCAAATGAATATTCAAAATGAGTACTCATATACTCTGACTGGTGATATCTATAACTATATTCCCATTCTTTTTTTACTATTTTTACATTGGGGATTTGAATTTTTATCTGAGGCCATTTTTCTTTGAGCTTGTTAAAGTAGGTATAGGCTCTTTTCAATTTTCTTTCTTTTCAAGGAATTCAAAATAATCAACTTCCTCATCATTTATTTCTAAATATTTCAATGCAATCTCTTTTCTAGTCTCCTTTTATTTATCTAAACATGAGATAGGGCCATGCTCAACATCCTTATATTCAAAAGGAGGTGGAGTGAGAGGTAATATATGATTTTTAATATCTAAAAAAACATCTTAAACGTGATCAATTCTGGATACAATAGCTAACAAAATTCATAATTTGTCTTTATGGTATATGATCATCTAGTCCTAGTCATTTTTGTATGGATTTGACTGATATGTTCTTTGAATATCAAAATATCCCTAACCAAATCATCAACATTCTCATGAAGGAAAGAAAATTGATCATCTGTATAATTTAGTTGTTTATCTCATGGGAAGTTGAATCCTTTGTTATTTTCCTGCATGTTAATAATTGCAACTCAGACTTCAACAATTAATTCAAGGATGATATTTATAAAGTCATGTTAAAACAATACTAGTAATAAGAATGTTCTCGAGTCTACAAGTCTGCATGAAGTTCTATAATTTTTGTTCTCCTTTGAGATCTAGATCACTACATGGGCCAAAAGTTTCCATGAAGATTGATAAAAAAACTTGACCATGGATATGGAGTAACATTTACATATTCCAAGTGATCCATATTGGACCTCGACACTTGATAAATTTCATAATAGCACACCAATCTTCAAACTTCATAATTGGATCAAGTACCTCAAGAATATTTTGACCAACAAGAGGACATGCATCCACGACATGAATAGTGTTGTAATATGTAATGATGACTTGCATTGTATTGTTGGAATGTATTAATTTGGAAGGTAATAACGTCTACTCTTACGTAAAATATGTATTCCACATTCATCATGAAGTAATATAAGAGGTGAAATTACATTTATCCCACATGTATTTTGGGATGTAATTCCTCCATACATCTTGGTATATAATAGAGGGAAGAAAGGCCCATGAGGTATATTGAAATGAAGGATCACATAGTGATCATATACATTGGAATGATGTGAATATGGAGAGTGATCTATGGGAGATCATGTGTAAGATTGGATATTTTTAAAGAATAAAGAACACAATACTTTCTCATGGATGTTTCCCCATTTTGGGGTTTTACCACGTAAATACTTGTATTTATATTTTGTCTCTCTTGGTTCTTTCTCTTTTTGATTTAATATCTATTGATGCATGCATAGGAGTTTAGACCAATTAGATTTATTTATATGTATATGCATATTTATTGGATGTAACATGGTATCAAATCCAGTTACCAATCTCTTTCTCCTTGCACAAATTCTTTTATGATTTTTGTTGCATTAGGTTCAATAGATTTGTTCATTTGATCCCCCTTCTCTTGTAGAACTATTTTTTAATCCGAACAACCACTTTGTTTTCACCGGATCTGTGCAGATATCACGTAGTGAATATATGTGCTCTAAGGCACTTGTGGAGTGATTCTCTTGTAAGACTGGAGTTTTCCTAAGGAATAGAATCCAAATCCTTCTATAGATGTTTCCCCACAGTGGATGTTTTACCATGTAAATACTTGTCTCACAATATTGTCTCTCTTGGTTCTTGATCTTTTTTATTTATTGTCTATTGATGCATGCATAGGACTTTAGACCGGTTATATTTATTTATATGTTTATGCATATTTCTAGGATCTAACAAGTAGAAAATATCCTAGATCTATCAAAATATATATAATCATTTACAATATCATTCTTAGAATCTAAAAATTCAAGGATACGATGAATTTTAGTACTTATTTTAATCATGATAACAAATCAAGGCCAACAAAAAACTTATTTCTTCTTGGTGATTGGATTCACCAACTTATGTCTGAGGACTGAGTTCTTCTTCCTTGTATTTTCCCTTTCCTTCAACTATCACAACTTTGCATAATAATGAACAAATGATACTTTCTTTGGTGAGAAGACACCAATGTTTTTGTCTTTACCAAGTTTGTATTCAATATCAAAATCATAACCATCTAACCAAAGACTCCATCTTAGAATTATGATGTTACCTTGTTTTAAGAGTCTCTGATTTCTGAGCATTCCTATCATATGCTTCAAATCTATTCTCATTAGTGAAGTGAATAGACTTCAAATAAAATCTAACTAAAAATAATTTTCTTTGTGCAAGTATCTATTTATTATTATAAGGGTATATATTATTTGCACCATGAAATGTCCTAGATGCATACATGCATATTTCTTCGATGTTGTTTTGATTTTGAAGTAGATCCCCTCATCATGTAGAATTAGATGCATCTATTTCTAATATATAAGGAAACTATCACTTTGAAGATTTAATTTAGGAGTCTTAACCTTTTTTTTAATTATTTGAACAACCTTTGTCATTTGTACTATCCATTTAGTGTGTTTTTTTTTTTCTTTCATCTTTTGTACAAACCATAAGCACCTTAGGCTTAGCCTTTATGTAAATATTGAACATATTAGAGAGCACCCAAGAATATCTACAATTTGTTTGTCTTTGATTTTATCAGGAAAACCTATAAGCATCTAAAGTACATGATCTTGAAGCTAAATTTTACCTTCATAGATAATCATTCACAAAAAATCAATCTTTGTTTTCATAATTTCTATCTTTTTTATAGAGAGATCTAAGCCATGCTTGAACACTTTCTAGTAGAACATTTTTAGATGCTCTGCATGTAGTTTCAAATATTTTGAACAAACTAAAATATCATCAATATAAATAATTATGAAATAAAGATCATTGAATATGTCCACCATTCTTTTTTGAAAATCAGAAGGCGCATTCTTCAATCCAAAAGTCATGACTCACAATTGAAATTGTCCCTATGGAACTGTAATCATTGTCTTAAACTTGTCTTTGGGAGCAATATCAATTTGTCATAACCCACTTTTAAAATCAAACTTACTAAACATGTCACAATTGTGGATCTTTTGGAATAGAGATTCTTTATTGGGAATAGGATATATGACATGAAGTAAAGCTTTATTCAATTTCTTATAATTAATGACAAGTTTGGTTTTAGCTAATTTTTTCTCCAAGTGCTTGTTGATGTAGAATGCAGGGTTTTCAAAAGGACTCTCACTTTTCTCAATTAGCTTTCTATCAAGAAACTCTTGGATTTATTCCTTGCAAATTTTATGCACTTCATGTGACATAGGAATATAAAAATATTTCTAAGGAACACCTTTGAAATTTTCATCATGAGGAAGATCAAAAAAATATTGTTCCCTAGCCAAAAAGGAATTAGGAATCTCTAGAGTGTAGTTATCTTTTATTTTCTAAACTGTTGGACCAAACACTATCTCTGCATAAATATTAGCATTTTTAATAATCTTTTTTTATCTTGGAGATGTTATCCAAAGATTAGTTTGGCTAATCTACACAAATTACCCTGTGAATGAAAAATGTTGTTGTACAAATTCTTGAACTAATAGTATATTTTCACCAGTGTTGTACTCATAGAGTGTAACTGTGCATTGCAGATTTTTTATCATTATAGGGAAATTTGGAGCATACCTAGAAATTTGTAAGATATCTCCATTAATAGCTTCAACCTTAGAGGAGATAGGTTCTTAGAAATAGAATGAAATGTCTCTTAACTTTACTCATGAAATCATGGCACCGGTATCAATCTATGTTCATGACTCTATCCTTTAAATCCTTTAGTTTTGATATCATTAGAGATTACTACTCTATATGTAATAGCCTTGATTTCATTGATTCCTTCCTCTTTTCTCGGAGGATTTTGGTTTGTGCTTTCTTGAACAAATTGTAACTCTTCATGCTCTTCATCTTCCTCTATTGATGCGTCTTCATAGCCTGTGATTTGTTGATTTTTCAATAAGAAAGGTTAAGCATGAAGTTCATTTCATTTTAACATTTCACTTAACCATAACCAATAATGTTGCAGCAACCAAGATCACAAGAAGAAACACCATACACAAGAACACAAGAAGTATCATGGGAAACCCTTCTCAACAAGAGAAGAAAACCCAGCCAAAATCCTTTGCTATATTCTTCAAGAGAAAGACCTTCGGCACTAATAAAACCTAGCACACAATAGGGTGCTCAAACCCTAGAAGACTAGCACCCAAGAGAGGTGCACACTTTTCCCAAGAAGGTGTACTTGTTGAAATTTCCAAACTCACATGAAAGATATGATTCCTCAATGGGGAATTTACCTTTACTTATACTAGACTAAACCTGTCAACAAAAGTTTCTATTGGCACAACAGGGCCAACCTCACTAGCTCACAATATAATTAATATTAACTAGATTAATTATCATTTACATTAATTACCAGTCACATTAAGGTGGGGTTGACCTGTACCCTTTACATTACAATTAGGGTTACAGGCAGGTATGACTCTTGAATAATATAGCAAGGGATATTATACACCCACTAGTGCTCATCCACTAGGGGCACATCCATAGGGATGTCCATATCTCTGGCTCACTGCATTACACAAAAGAACCACTTCTTCACTAGTGCTCAGCCACTAGGATCACGTTCACTTGTGCTCATCCACAGGCACGTCCACTCAACATATATTTTTTCCCACTGAATTACATAGGAGAGTCATCTGGAGTTTCTCGTCAACTCTTCTGCTCAGAGGAGGCTAATACATCATCTTATTTTATTTTCACGTGATGATGCACCCAACACTTTGGGATTTCACACGTGCATCTTGTGCTCAACCACATGCACATACAACTCTGTAGATCTCCTTTCTCACTGTGTTGCATAGGAGAATCATATGGAGTTCTTCTCAACTCTCTGTAAGGAGGAGGTCATATCTGCGTTCCAACTCTGTCTAAGATAGGAACCACACACCGCTCTCAGGGGCTTTCTCTCAGGCTTGTAAGCTAGAGAATGTCTCACATAGATGCAATGATCAACATCTCTTAGGTTTGTAAGCTGGAGAATGTCTCACATAGTTGCAATCATCAACACTTCCTCTCAACTAGGGAGGCATTCTTCATCAGGCCAAGTCTCACACATATGTACTTTGAACTTTGTCTTGGTTGTAGTCATCAACACTCCCTCTCAACTAGGGAGGTATTATTCACTAAGTTAATTTGGTGAAGATGTCTGCACTCTGCTCATGTGTAGGAAGGTATTAGTTGTGTACTATTTTCCTCTGCATCATATCTCTGATATAATGATGTTTTATCTCAACATGTTTCGATCTATCATGAAACACTTGGTTCTCAAAGAGATTTACACACGACTCTTTCTTATCATCATAGGATCCATCTCGTGGTCATGTAAATCTGTCAGAAGCTTGTGAAGCCATATGGATTTTCTCATTTGATGTTATATACTATGCTTCTATGGTACTCAAGGCCACAGAGTTTTGTTTCATGTTGCATCAAGAAATCATGGAAAACTTCACGGTAAGACAACAACCAGATGTGCTCTTCCGGTCCATTGTACTCTTTGTTCAATCTGTATTGGCATATCCTGCAAACTCAAATTCACACTGGAGGCATATCTCAGGCCATATCCAATTGTGTCTCATATATATCTCAATATATGCTTTACTGTTATATAGTGAGTCTGTCTCAGCTGACTCATGGATTGACTAGGTACTTTCACTGCATAACATGAATCAGGTCTAGTGTTAACCAGATACATCAATGATCCAAACAACTATGGATCAATCTTGTTTGAATCATCATCATTCATTTTCTTCAAATCCATCATGGTGGTTTTTCATTCTGTCATACTGAACTTCTTTTAATATTCACGTTGTATTTTTTCCTTGTCTTAGGAAAAATCGCATCGGTCCTATGTCATACTTCTTGTTTTAAGAAGTGGTGCATCATACTCATATCCTTCATCTCAAAATCAGGAGTCAAAGCTTACTTGTATCCAACAACAAGGCTTTCTGACTAAGTCATCAAAATCAGGCTCTCATCACCAACACTGTAATAATATAGGTTTGGATTAGTAACACTCTTGCTGAAACCCGAACTCATCAAGAATCCATCCATTTGATATAGTTTCCAACTCATGGATGGTAGTATAGATGGAAGTGTATTGGGTTTATTGGATTAAGTTTTTTATCATAGATAACTCCCTTTGTTTGTGAGAAACCTCTGGCTATAGATATCGATTTGTATTTCTCAACACTTCTATCAATTGCATGCTTGATCTTTATAGATCCACTTGGAAGTCATCACAAACTTCCTTTATGGTCTTTGAAAAATGTCTTATACATCATTCTTTTAAGATACACTGATGTTTTTTTGTTATGACATCTTTCCATACCTGTTCTCCTGTTGTTTCTTCAATGAAGTGGCTCATGACAGGGGGGATAGTTTTTAAAACTTTTTTTCTTTCTCAAGGTGTCCCTTGAGGGACTTATATGTCTCTCTATCTTCTAACATATTTTTTTAGATCATGGGCATGTCTTTTATGCCCCACTGTAATATCTTTGGTTATATCAACCGGTGCAATTAGAATAATGTTTGTCTCCCTCTGAATCACTAAAGGGGGAGAAGGTATTGTCTCACTGTCAATCTCCATCTGAGATTCTCTGGGTTTGTTTGAATGGGTATCTCTTCTTTAAGGACAACATCTCTTATTGTATCGCATAATAATCAATCAAATATGGTTTGGACTCTCGTACCAGGGATAATGGTCCAAGTCTTTGAGGGCTCCCATACTAGGGATAATATCCTTCATTTATTTAAAAAATGCAATCAACTATAAAATTAGAGATCAATTGATTTACCTAGTTTGTAGTCATGATTTTAGAGGAAGTACTTCTCCTCTCTCTTATCTTCATTCTTTTGAGGTGGATTTGGATCAATGTCGGCGGTAGAAGCATATTGTCTTCCCTTCTTCTTGGTTGGACAGTTTCTTGCATATTGTCCATATTTGTCACATCTGAAGCACTAAATTTCTGAAACATATTTTCTTTGATAACTTGGATTTGATGAAGACTTTTCATCTTTGAATGTTTGTATGAAATTTCTTTTGAATTTTCCTCCTTTATTTGTATGAAGTGCAAGAGCATGATTTTCTTTTGAGGAGTCTTCCACTCCTCTATTTCTAAGTCTAATTTCTTCTTGAGTACAATTTGTCCATAAACGATCAAAGGTTGGTAGAGCTTCTCTTCCACTGATACTCCGAAGAAAAGGCTCCCACTGTTTTGGAAGGTTGTTGAGAGTGGTTAAGACAAGTTCTCTATCAAACACGATTTCTCCAATGGTTTCTAGTTGTTCTTTAATTTCTAATATCTTCATAAAGAAAATGGCAACTGTGTCACCTTTCGTCATCTTGGTACTTTGAAGTTGGCTCTTCAAGGTAAGAGCTCTGAGGGTGTTGTCACTTTCAAACATTTCCTTTAATGCTTCATACATATCATAAGTTATCTTCGGGTTGGAAATACGAGGTAAGAGATGATCTCTTACTGAGTAGATGATTAATTTTCTTGCTTTCACATATTCTTCCTTTCTTATCTTCTTCTCTATATTTGTAGTTGTGTCTGGCAAGGTTTTAGTTACCACATCCAAAAATTCATCTTCTTCAAGGGTGACTTGAAGCCTTGATTTCCAGGAGCTGAAGTTTCTTTCTCCATCAAGCCTATCTTCTACTAAGGCTATATTCTTCATTTGTTTGGTTTCTTCAAACTCTTTCCAACTGGATTTTGAAAACCTAATGATTAGGTTGAAATGGTAACCTTGGATTTGGACTTATGACTGCCAACAATAAACTTGATGGTGGCACATAAATGCTTGCTGAATTAAGAAAAAATGTTTCTTCAAGATGTTCCAGAAATCTAAGATCAAGATTCTACAGGAAATTTCAGCACCCTAGAAACCCTAGGGCCAAAAACTCAAAATCCTCGAAATTTGATTTTGAAGGTCTCTAGAGGTGCGCTGCGGAGGGTTGTAAAACTTGGTCCAATTTTTAGCTCCAACATCCACTTAAAAAGAGGTGAAAGGGTTGATCAAGTGAGGGTTGTATGGATTTATGTAGAAACCCTAAAGGTCGTACAGAACTGCAGAAGGAGGACGGTTTAGCCTTTTGAAATCTTGTGCAGGGGTTCTTCAAGACCTATGCTCTGATCCCATGTTGATTTTTCAATAAGAAAGGTTAAGCATGATTTCATTTTAACATTTCACTTAACCATAACCAATAATTTTGCAGCAACCAAGATCACAAGAAGAAACACCATGCATAAGAACACAAGAAGTATCCAGGGAAACCCTTCTCAACAAGGGAAGAAAACCCAACCAAAATCCTTTGTTATATTCTTCAAGAGAAATACCTTCACCACCAATAAAACCTAACACACAAGAGGGTGCTCAAACCCTAAAAGACTAGCGCCCAAGAGAGGTGCGCACTTTTCCCAAGAAGGTGTACATGCTAAAATTTCCAAACTCACATGAAATATATGATTCCTCAATGGGGAATTTACCTTTACTTATACTAGACTAAACTTGTCAACAAAAGTGTCTATTGGAACAACAGGACCGACCTCACTAGCTCACAATATAATTAATATTAACCAAATTAATTATCTTTTACATTAATTACCAATCACATTAAGGTGGGGCTGACCTATACTCTTTACATTACAATTAGGGTTACATGCAGGTCTGAATCTTGAACAATATAGCAAAAGATCTTATACACCCACTAGTTCTCATCCACTAGGGGTACATCCATAGCGATGTCCATATCTCTGGCTCACTGCATTACACAAAAGAACCACTTCTTCACTAATTCTCAACCACTAGGATCAAGTTCACATGTGTTCGTCCACAGGCACGTCCACTCAACATAACTTCTTTCCCACTGCATTACACATGAGAGTCATCTAGAGTTTCTCGTCCACTCTTCTGCTCAGAGGAGGCTAATACATCATCTTCATTTATGTTCCCATGACGATGCACCCAACACTTTGGGATTTCACACGTTCACATTGTGCTCAGCCACAAGCACGCCCAACTCTGCAGATCTCCTTTCTCACTACGTTACACGGGATAATCATATGGAGTTCTTCTCAACTCTCTATAAGGAGGAGGTCATCTCCGCGTTCCATCTCTGTCTCAGATAGAAACCACACACCCCTCTCAGGGGATTTCTCTCAGGTTTGTAAGTTGGAGAATGTCTCACATAGCTGCAATCATCAACATAATTTGGTCTTCGTCTAAAGAACATTCATGTTCTAGCTTCATAATATGAAGATTTTCTCTATCATATGCAACTTCTAATAGTAATATTATGATTTATCTTTTCTTTTCCTTTATCTTTTCTTGCAATCTCTATGTATATGTTTGTTTGAAAGCTTGTCTATGTTGAGGTGCACGAGTTTTATCAGAAGATGATGCTAATAATTTTGATGGAAGTGATCAATTATATCGAATGGGAGAAATGTGCAAATAAGAATATGTGGAAGTGGAATAATAATTTCCTCAATGCTACTTATGTGGTACTAAGAAAGAATATCATAAATCTTAAACTTGAGAGAACAACAACAATGGTAATTCCAAGAGGGAGTGGAGGCCAATTGAGCTTGTAGGTCCTCGATAGAATACAAAGAAGCAAAAGAAATCATTTTGATGCAAAGGAAATATTGTTCAATGTCATAAATAGAACTAGGGTTAGAAGGAGAGGAGGAGAGAGGATCAAAATCAAAACGTAAATCAATGGAATATACAACTTTTGGGACACTTTCAAAAAAAAAAAATCCCCAAAAAGGGGATCAAAAGTATTTGTAAAGAGTTCAAGAACTTTGGCACTATTTTTGGACTTCTTAGGACATTTGTTTTCCCAATTCCCTTGTTCTTTACAGATACAACATCTACTAGATTTTCCAACAAACTTCCTCTTTTTGAAAAACACTATTTTATGATAACTAGAAGATTTGAAATCAAACTTTGAATATTTCCCCTTTTTGAACGATTTGTAGTTGCATATTTTAGACTTATGGAATTTATTTTTCTTCTTATTACATCCAAAATCACAAGTCTCTCTAAAAAAATTCTAGAGGGGTTCAGACAAAAACCTAGACCATTTTTTCAATTTCTTGGATGCTTTGTTCTTTGAACATGCATCCTTTAAAGCTTTTTCAATTTCAGAATGTAGTCTAGCTAGAGAAAGATCATCTGGATATATTTTTAAATATCCAAATATTTTCCTAACTAGATTAGGAATGATTATTGGCCATGAAGAAATATACTATCTTTTGTATGCAGGGTTAGAAGGATCACCTCTCTTATAAAACATTTCTTGCATTGTGCATTTGTACTCATTTCTCAAATATATATCACGGATATTTTGAGAGAGAAACATATCAACATAATGTTTCCCTACATTAGTAACTTCACCATAGAATTATTTATCAGCTATGTGAATCAAATATTGTAGTTTATTTTCATCCTTCAATATTGCATCTCTTTCTTCCTGTTCTAATTATGACCACTAGTTTGGTAATTGATTAGTAAAACTCCAAGTGAGTCTTCTAGTCAATTCTTTATAAGAAAGTGCTCTGTGTGCTTTAGGCCATCCCCTCCAAGCATGGAGGGATTTCATGATACCATTAGAAGACTTACAATTGAAGTCATAAATTAGACCAAGGTCTTCTATTCAAGTGATCACAGTAGAGGCAAGAGTGTTTGATGGGTCTGTAGGAAAACATTTAGCCTTCTTATCCTCATGACCAAATGGATCTTCAAAATGAGTAGTCATATACTATGATTGATGATCTTTATAACTATATTCTCCTTCTTTTTTTACCATTTTTACATTGGGTATTTGACTTTTTCTCTCAATTTTTTTTTCTTTGAGCTTATTTACACAGGTTCGGGCTCTTTTCAATTTTCTTTCTTTTTCAAGGAATTCAAAATAGTCAACTTCCTTTTCATCTATTTCTAAATATTTCAATGCAATCTTTTTTCTAGACTCATTTTCTTTTGAGAAACATGAGATAGGGTCATGCTCAACATCCTTATATTCAAAAGGAGGTGGAGTCAAAGGTAACAAATGATTTTTAATATTAGACAAAACATCTTCAACCTTATTAAGGAAACAACAGCTGACAAAAACTCATAATTTGTCTTCATATTCTGTGATAGGCTAGTCCTAGTCATTTATGTGTGGATTTTACTAACATGCTCTTTGACTATCAAAATATCCCTAGCCAAATCATCAACATTCTGATGAAGACAAGAAACCTGATAATTTGTATAATTGAGATGTTTTGGCTTGGGGGTTGTTGAATCATCAACCATTTTCTTATTGGTCAATAATTTCATCTCAGTTGTGACATTATGATCAGGGAAATTCATTTGATTATTTCCCAATCCTATACTTACTTTTTCAAACATTTTAGGACTAGTAGAATCTTTTTCTCTAGGAAGAGTTGGTCTGATCATTTTGATTTCATATGGATCTACTGATTGTTGGAAATATACACAATCGGATTATGATGAATCACTATTATAGAGGAAGGTCTATACTAGAATCAATGTTATTTTCTTAAACTTTGAAACTATTTTCTACAATTTGAACATTCAGACTGTATTCTAGAATGACTATTTGAACCACTAGTGCTTGTTGCTCTAGATGACATGACTCTGGAAAGAGGATTGAAAGTAGATGCAAGAATCTGCATACTATTTTTTCTTATAAATCTCGTGACCTCTTTCCCAGAGCTAGATATTCCCAAATTTAATCTTCTTAGTTGAGATTCTTCAACCTCTATTCCCAAAGTGACATATTCCTAAAAAATTATTTGACTTAGACTTACCTTGGTCTTACTAGGGTAGAAACAATCTGGTACAAAATCTTACGACTATCTTGATCTTAATAGCTTAAGAACAAAAATATGACAATTTATTTGAAAGGATAAGAACAAAAATATAACAATTTCTATGAAAAAATATTGCAACGACACTTTCTCTAGAAAAAAATCTTACAATATGTAAATGTTGCTTGCAATTTATCAACTTGCAAAATGCTTGGAATTAGCTTAGTTCATTATGAAGTAAGTATTAAACTTCTTTTCTACTGGTGAAATTCCCTACAATGCTCGAGAAATAATATTTTACATAAATCACAATATATACATCTCAATCATTTATGTATTTACTCTAATACCAACTTGGAAATAAAAATCTATAAAATTTACTATTTTATGATTTTATCGTGAATGATTTATGCAACAAACATCAAACAAAAGGCCTAACTTATATGATAAAGACATGAAATATATGCATTGGATAAAAATAATAAGAATTATTTTTTGTTAAACAATTTCTTTTGTGAATGATTTATGCAACAAACATCAAACAAAAGGCCTAACATATATGATAAAGACATGAAATATATTCATTGTATAAAAATAATAAGAATTATTTTTTGTTAAACAATTTCTTTTGACATATCTAAAATTTGATAGACAATAAATCTATTGCTCGGATAAAAATAATAAGAATGGTTTATTGTTAAACAATTTCTTTAAATAATAAGAATTGTTTATTGTTAAACCATTTCTTTATCAATTTTTTTAACTATTTTAAAGGAATATTTCATTGCAAAATGAGTCATATTTATTTGTGGCTATTCATTTTCCATATTTATTACTATTTATTACTAGTAGGAATGAAATTAAAA
This sequence comes from Picea engelmannii, assembly GCA_009831015.1. Taxonomy (NCBI): domain Eukaryota; kingdom Viridiplantae; phylum Streptophyta; class Pinopsida; order Pinales; family Pinaceae; genus Picea; species Picea engelmannii. Next base: position 2,029 of record WSFP011486443.1, on the reverse strand, counting down.
AAAAAAAGTGTTATAATTCTATTATGAAAACTTTGTACAACAAACATCTCGTAGAGAGCCTATTGTATCTTAGATTGATACCATACATGAAAAATAAAATAAAATAATAATTCTAAAACAACATTTCATGGTGAAAATGCATCATATTTATTTGTTTTTTTTTTCATTCTCTAAATTATCTTAATTAAATGTTGAATTAAATCATTTTCCATTTACATTATCCATGTGGTGTAGTTCCATTGGATTAATGATCTCTTAAAATGGTGTTAGTTGTTTCGACATCAGTATGACTTATGATAGCTTAACCCAGAAACATACATAAGATCAAGTATCTCAAGAATAGTTTGACCAACAAGTGGACCTGTATCCATGAGATAAATAGAAAATATCCTATATCTAGAAATATATATATATATAATTATTTACAATATTATGCTTAGAAGCCCAGAATCCAAGGATACGATGAAGTTCAGGACTTATTTTAATCATGATAACAAAGCAAGGCCAACAAAAAATTATTTCTTCTTGGTGACTAGATTCACCAACTTATGTCTAAGGACTTAGTTCTTCTTCCTTGTTTTCTCCCTTTCCTTCAACTATCACAACTTTGTAGAATAATGAACAAATGTCGTTGTCCTTACCAAGCTCGTATTCAATATCAAAAGCATAACCATCTAACCAAAGACTCCATCTTAGAATTATATTATTACCTTTTTTAAGAATCATTGATTTCTGATCATTCTTATCATGTTCTTCAAATATATTCTCATAGTGAAGTGAACAGGCTTCAAATAAAATCTAAACATGGAAATACTTTTTGTAACATCCCATTTTACTCATCACACTTATTTTTACATATTATTTGAGGACACTTGCATGCAAGTGATCCAGTTATGGTACATTATGATTTTGTTTCGATTATGAGTTATATATGATGATGAGGATGTATTGTGACTTATTGTTATTTTTGATGTATATGTATTGACAGATATTATTGACAAGTTCTCATGAGTGTGCATGACCTATGACAAGTTATGGATGTTGATTGCATCAATGGACTTCCTTGGACTCTAGATTGAGTCAATGAGTGGAATGCATTTTTTTTTAGTATTACATTTTACACACATGTGATATATGATTGATTAATATATACACACACACACACACACACACACACATGGATTTTGACACTGTTTTTGTCAGTGGATGAAGGTTTGACGACACTTTCTAATCCAACTCACATCAGGAGTAAAGGGGCCATGCACAGAAACCTGACATTTGAGGGCGAGGTGGGACAGTGTCCATGTCACAGCCTACTAGCACTCCCACCGTGACTTGAACTATAGGTTAACGATTACCTAGTTTGAGGGGTCCACAATGTCGTGAGGGAGGGTTGAGACAGTTGCTCACGAAGAATTATAAGGGACGGACAATAAGGAATAATCATTATTCCTTAGAATCCCTTAGTCTCTCACAAGGTCAACCGAATGGAGTGTTGACTCCAAGGGTTGGACAAACTTCCAAAACCCGTCAAAGGTGAGTGGAACCCTTGGAGCATGGAGGTGCGTCTTGAAGGGCATGTCGCGTAATTAAACGTGAGTCAATAAATCTAGGTGGCTTAGAAAACAATGAAATGTTTAGACCTTGTTATAATAAAATATTAATTAAATGGTAAATTATAAACTTAGAAGCCTAACAAGAATCTAATCCTAACTCTAGACTAAGTCTAAGTCTAATTTAAATAAATGATTAAATAAAATATGAAATAAGTTAAATGATTTGAGATAAAATTAAACTTTAGGAAAATAGGGAATAAAAACTTAAAGGTTGGGAAAATTGCACATGTGTGCATGAAATTAATAAAAGGGATTTTTAAAATAGAAAGAAATAAAAGATGAGAGAACAAGTGTACACATAGAATAGAATCTTGAGTCAAACTAAATTCTAACTAAAAGAAGACTCATAATCAAAATCTAACTAAGATCTAGTTAGGAGACATTCATTAAATGAGAATTTGGGGAACAAATGA
>ML882202.1:4374-15349 GCA_009831015.1 Picea engelmannii | reverse complement strand
TTAAGTGCCAGGGATTACTTACTACTGAATCCCAAACTCCAGATCCTCTTGACTTCATATATCTTTTCATATTTTCCCTCCATGATAAATAATTTGTTCCATCAAATAAGAGAGCTTCATTTATTGAGATAGAAATTTGTCCATCCATTTCTTCTGAATCTACCTTTAGTGTTTAAACTGTGCTGAAGGAACCTTCTCTGATACCAATTGTTGAAATGGGTACTTGAAACTGAGAGGGGAGGGGGGGTGAATCAGTGTCAGATAAACTTTGGACAATTTTCACTTTTTACAAATTAACTGATAAAAAAACATTTATTTCATTTTCTCAAACTATATATATATATATATATATATATATATATATATATATAAGAATAAATAATTTGTTTATTTATTTTAACTTGAATGAATACATAAGATCAATCTTTGAATATCATCTTCATACAATTATGAGAGACTCATCTCTCTGTTACAAGACCCAGCTTGTAGTTCTCAGATCCAACTGTGAAATGAGGAATCCAATCCTCATGACAAATCCCATATTCTTTATCTCAGATCCAACTGAGATGTGAGGAATCCAATCCTCATACAAGACCTAGCTTGTAAACAGACACCAGCCTGATAGAATGAATCTTCATTCAATCCATTATATATAAATATATATACTTCAACAAATTCAACTACACATCTTCTCACCATTCCTTCTTGCTTATATAGTCTTCGAACTGGTGTGGATTCTAATCATTGTGTCTTTTGACATTTGAACCATTGTACCTTTTCATTTAAAATGATAATGTTATTCTTTAATTAATATCAGTTATCTTTATATTCTTTATTCATAATGTTTATGAATTAACTCTCTTTTAATCATGACTGTGTGTTGGTTCTTTTGTCTTCATGAGTTGATCATAGACATGGATCGACTCATCATATCGTTCTCATGTTTCTGCTGCATTCTTTGTTAACTAAAAAATCTTATTTGATCTCTTATCAATTCTCTGTATTGTTCTGGTGTTGAATCTATGTTGAATTAAGTCAAGACAAGGCACTTCCTTCAATCCATTTTCATATGATCATAGACGTAGAACCATAGGCTTATGAATTTAAGCGTTGCCTTTGTTTTACCTTTATTTCTCTATTCCATACGACTAACAGCAAAGACTAGATGCTAGGGCTAAATAAGTGCTTGATCATTTGTCAAGATCAACGATCATGGTTTAATCGCATGATGAGACAGACGACTGTCGTATTTTGAGACTTCATCCTTTGCAAATTTCAGCCTCTGTAATATTTCAAATCTTTGATGCAAATTTCTTTGAAGTAGATCAGACGATCATTATCGTTCTTCCTTTAGTCGGATGATCCTGTCTTGTTCAGAGGTTTCAAACAAATTGACGATTATGACTTAATCAAGAGTTGAGATGAACGACTCTCATTTATATCATGACTTCGACTATTCCACTTATGCTATCCTTCGACTGTACTATAGGTTGAGAACGCTCCTGAAGTAAAACTCCCAGAGTGATGTAACTTGCTGACGTCACTTGTTGACATGGCACGGGTTTCGTGGATGCCACATGTGACTCAGATTTGTGATTTACACATACCTGATTTGCCAATTTCATATTGACACATGTCATTATCTGACTGTGCCATGTGTCCTTACTGACGTGGTCTGCTGATGTGGTCTATCACATGTTCTTGATGACATAGATCTCCCGATGTGACAAATATTCATATATTTTATCTAATGGTCAGAACACTATCCAAAATTTATCTTAGATCGACGACTGAGAGTGACTTCAGAATCTTGACTTTCGTGACTTCGTATATTCTATCTCTGGACTCTCCCAACTCCCGATTTCCGAAGAAGAGCCTAGAAACACTAGCTCCTTCTCTTATCTTCTGTAGATGTGACCTTGGCTGTGACCAGAGGCCAATAAAAAGGTGCTTCATGACTTCGCACATCGGATATTCAGCTGCGAGTTGCCTCAATTCTCCCAACTCACGATCTCCGAAGTTTTTCGTGTCAGATCAACAGTCCACAACCTTCAGTGATCTGATGACCCAGATATCATCGAGACTTCACATTTCACGATGTCCGAGGATATCCAGATCAACGGTCCATGACCTTCTTCCAGACAACGGTTGTGATCTCCTTCACGACTTCACATTTCATCTCTTGTCCGATCGACGACCCAGATCAGTCTGTGATCCAACGGTCTAGATTTCATTGGGACTTCGCGTTTTGTGATGTCAGAGGTTGGAGCACCTCATTTCTTCGATTCTGGATTTCCTGATATCCGCCTACGTCAGATCGATGGTCCACGACCCTCCATGATCCAACGGTCCAGATCAAATTGTGAATTTGCATTTCGCGACTTCGTCTCTCGGATATTTTTGCCTGAGATTATCCTGCTTGCAAATCCACTGGATCTAACGGTTGTTGGTCCTTCATGCTCAGATCCAACGTATGGGATTTGTTACTCTCCTGCACACTCGTTCCTTCTGATCTTTAATCTCTACATGATTTAATTGAGCTTCATGTGCATCATATATTCTCAAATAGTGATCTTCATTCGCTAACCCTCGTGAGCTTAATCATAGGAACATTTTTGATCCTATCATGATCAACAATAATCATGAATTTCTTTAGCCTTAAGGTAATGTTCTTCTATCAATATTTAGTATAATTTTCCTCCTGAGATTAACCTTGTCGCTCTGCTTATTGTTTGAAATTCTCTTTCCATCATTGACCCTTCATTACACATGGAAAGACCTTATTGGCCATCTTGACAGTAATGCCAACTGTATAATTGATCATGACTGATTCATGTTGCCATCATAACAACTTATTATGACNCTCTGCTTATTGTTTGAAATTCTCTTTCCATCATTGACCCTTCATTACACATGGAAAGACCTTATTGGCCATCTTGACAGTAATGCCAACTGTATAATTGATCATGACTGATTCATGTTGCCATCATAACAACTTATTATGACTGTTGACATCAATGACAACACACAAATGACAATATTTCAAACACCATTATTGTTTCATTAATATATAATAAGCAAACTAACATGTAACTAATTGATTAAACTGAGTTTATTCTTCTTGTGTAATTCGAGGTCCTAATTTTCCCTCATGTGAGGGAAACCTGCGATAGAACAATACTAGTACTTCTCAAATAAATCCCAAAAGGTATATGATGTGTTGGAGTGAGAATATAGCAACATAATGATAACTGTAAAATCTGGTGATCTTATGATAATCAGTACTTATAAAGAGAGGAAACTCAATTCAAAGTATTAATATAATCCATCATTTAATACCTAGAATAAATCAATAATTGTCAAATGGTAGATTAGTCACAGATACAAAATGGAATAAAAAATTATGGAGAACATCTAAATACTAAACAATATGAAACACCATATGATGAAAAAGTTAAAGTTGTATCAAACATAATAATATTTCATAAGATCGAGACAATAAAAGGAACAAAATGGAATAAGCATCACACTGGTCTAATGCCGATGGTGAATAGCTTCTCCATGTCATTTCTCAAAATCACATGTCCATAATGTATCCCAACAAAAGATATCTTCACCACTAACAATGATCACTATTTAAACTAGTTTTGGATTAAAAAAATCTTATCATGCAAGATAGAGTGCAATCCCCCCAAAATAGATTGTTTTACAAAATAGTACAACATGAAACCATTCATGTATGAGTTGGCTTTATCAAAATTTATTACATAATACAAATGTTTTATTGAGATAAAAGAAAGAAACTACTAAATAATACAATGTATGATCCAAGATGGTTTCTCCATGTAAATAGCACCACAATTATCATTTTCCTGTAGATAACAAAAACGAAATTGATATTCAGAAAATAATGCTAACTATTATTTAGAAATAGACTGGCTACAGAATTGTGAGATTTTGTAGCTAGTCTTATATTAACAAAGAAAATCAAAACTAAATCTTCCTATTTTGACTTTCATAACACAATAAATGAAATAAAATAAAAAAATCACTTTTACCATTTAGAAATTAGACAGTGAAGGGTCAGACAGTTCTGAACTAATTATGGCATTGAAGTTGGTTGCATTTTTTGTAATTATATTACCAGATCTTCTAGGTATTTTATTTTCCCATTCTGCGCATGCTTTCAACTCTTTGTTTTCTCGTTCAAGTACAGAATTGCAAGCAGCCAGATGTTTTAATTGTTCCTATAAAAATGGTATGTCCTTGTAATAGCGTTCTACCCAGTCCAAGCAATTGTCACAATGTACCAGAGCTATAGCAGACTAAGGTTGAGCGTACTCAACAACAGATGCTTCAGCTCTTCCTGAGGCTTGTTTCAATTCATGGCTAATGCCAACAAATCCCTGTTGTTCTTTGAGAAACGAAGGTAGTCTAGAGACAAAGTCGTATTGCACAGCTTGACCAACAGTTTCGTTCTTGAGACATTGGTTATCCAGATCTTCCCGAGCAAGGAAATAATCAATCTCRTCCTTTGAACATGGATCATTGACCTTGGTCGATGAGATCGAGCTCAAATGATATGTTTTCGATTTCTCAGACTCCTAGATATTAATTGGCCAGATATTTTKTTTATAAAAACCAAATCYGAGTTATCCCGTTTCTTTCTCTTRTAAATTTTATTAACAATCRGTTTGTCACTAAATCCCTGATTTGGTTCATTAGAAAGAGTATAATAAACCATSTMTTTTAATACATCCACTACCTCTTCTAGTGATTTTCTGGGTGTGAAAATACATCATGGTTTTTTACCCARRGGGGTTTTCAARGCAACATGATTTGGTTCATTAAGTTCACAGTCATCATGTGAATTGAAACCTTGACTCTCGATCATGGGGTCATTAGGATTGGGGTTTACATTTAAAGCTGGGTTCACTATGCTTTCGGGTTGGGAAAAATTGTTCYGACTCAGGAAKCTTTGCCAAGTGTCCCCAATTTGAGATAAGTGTGACACCAACATAATTCTTATAATCTCATGGTGAAAGAGACTTGACAGAGGTTTCAAGCTYTGTTTCTTATACCATTTMGACATCTTGTACATGCTCATCAACAAATAGAAAGGAATGTTTAGTTTAAACCCTAGGAACAACATCAAAAGTCAGATGTGGTATAAAAATACTAAACCATACCTATCCTCGYGCRTCATAAACTGCTTCAGAATAAAAATAAGGTTGTGCCATCGAGGTTTCAAAAGGGTAAGAGGAATATTTTTAGGGCAACATGTAGATTTCCGAGAGACCATGAACATGCTCCAAGGTACGTCTTCCAGTTTAACATTCTTGAACCATTTTTCCCCTTCCCGAGATAGTCCTGTTGCCTGGGGTATAGAGTACTATGTGACCTCCAACTGCACATCCCCAAATTTGGCTCTAAACCCATCAAACATTTGAGAAAATTCCTGTGCGACTGCTCGGTTATAACCTTCGAATTTTCAGATGAAAATATCCCAACTGAGAGCCTGCAAATCATTTATGGCATTGTTGTGGGCAAGAAGGGCCTGACAACCATTAGGTTCAATTCAAACCACAGGGTCCATGGTTACTATCAAAAAAATAGATCAGACACTATGAGGAGAGGGATTCATCTTCCAGTAGACAACTAATAAGGAGAGGTATGTGAAAAATGAAATGGCCTGATACCTATGAACTTGGGCAATTGTCATGTTTGATAACTTAAGTTTGGGGTGACACAAGACAAGAGGACGCGCAGACCTATGAGCCATTACGCATAATGAAGATCAAAACCCCAACCACTATCAAATGCCAATTCAAATAATGAATGAAGGTCATTAAATGTACAAGACGATGGAGTGAGGTGTATATGTGGGTACATCATACCTGTACCAAGTGACTTGAACGCGATATGCTTGATAGAGCATAAGAGAATATATCAATTGTAAATCCAAGTTTGCAACTCGATTATGTATATCATAAAATCAAACCATACAACCCACCATAGATAATCCTATATTACATAAAAAATGTGACAGCCACTTAATCAATGAGATTATAAAACTTCAATTTAGTAACATATAGGTTCCCTTAAAGTGTAATCTCTTAGGTAAAAGAATAGAAGAAATAACAAAGACTACATAATGATTACCCAAGCCAAGATTTTTGTTTGAATTTCATGCTTGCAGTCATGAAATTTAAACAAAACAAATGAAAATTAAAATGAAAGAATCATATAATGAGCTCACCCAATACATCTCCTTAAAGCCCAAAGACAGAATCATTTTTAAATTCAAGGAGGAGGCAACTACAGAAAGATTTTATCTCTTTGTGATGGCTTTTAATTATGATCAAATTTGACAAAATTGGTGGCTGCCAACACAACAATCTGTGGCAAGCTGATCCAACTTTTAGAGTTCAGTTTTGGTTTTCTGTCAGAGGTCCTTTTGTATGTTCCATCAGGGATGTCTACGTTTAACTTTGGTCCAAAATTTTTGCATGAGATTTTGTAAATAAAATGGATCTTTGATGAATTTGAATGAAATAAAGGATTGTTTTATGTCTCATATGTCTTGATTATCATCTTGGTGACTTTACTTCTATATTTACATTTATTTCAGAACCTAATATGTTCAAAAAATTAAATAAAAAGTAAATTTGAAGCAATCTATTTATTGAAAAAAGATTATCCTAAGCACTAGTAATTAATGCTTGTGAGTTAGGATGTTAATTTTGTTTGCTATAAACCTAGAGTGACATTCCTGTCTATTTTTATTTAGCCAAGAAGAACCTGAAAATGCTTGAGTAAGATCATTTCATATCTTTTCCTCAACCCCTGCGTGCTGTCTGGAATCAATTTGGAGACCACCTGTAGTTTTGTTTCGAGGTTATTAATGCGTTTCTTCTCTTCTTGTATATCCAACTTAACTTTCTATAAGATGAGCTATAGTGTTTCCTTACCATCTCTGTCGACCTCCATTTCTATCGCATTCTCTTTGGCATGTGACTGTACCTCCTGTGTGACAATGACTTGCAACTTGTAAAGTGCTTTCATTGGTATTGTTTATAAAAACAACTCTACTTGTGCCAAGTCCTTAAGTGGTTTCTGCATCATTTCCTCCTCCAACTACAACATATATGTTGTAATGCAGAAACTTGGACTTTCCTTCACTATGATTTGGATTGTTTCTTCATCTTCCCGTGTAGCTATGTTCCCGTCCTCTGTTGATCGTTGGATTGGTTCTTTTATTTTATCCTATGTTTGTGCCACTTCTATATGTTTGAGGACCTATTTAACCTCTGTCAATTCATTCATGATTGTTTCTCTTTGTTTCTCGACCTCCTCATATTCCTCATCTGTGCGGTCCTGAACTCTCTCTGCTACCAAGTCGGAATCATCCTCGGTAATTGTGTATTCTGGGATTTCCCTATGTACCTTGGATTTCTTGTGTGCCCCCCCTATTTGTATGATCAAAATTTTGGGTGGACCTGCATCTGTTGGGACTATCATCATTGAAGTTTCTCGTGTTGTTGTGCCCCCCCTTCCCGTTCTTTCTGCGTGGGGACATTGTCCTTCTTCCATGAATGCCCATTCTTATTTGGTGCGTTGTCCTTCTTCTGTTGCGATACCTTAGGACCTATCTTCTTCTGTTGTGGTGGTTTATTCGTTGCTTTTATTCCTCCTATAGATGTCTTCGACGACCTTGCTTCAGTTTCCTTTCCCTTGGGCATGTCTCTGGTTATAAATGGGATTTTCCAGTCATCCGCCTAGTCCTTGATTTACCAATGTACTTCCTCTGCATTCACGCAAAATCAAAGTTGAAACCACTCTCCGTATGGATCTCTGTGCGCCTGGATCCACATGTTGTGTCTTGTGGCCTTGAATTTAGCTATCCATTAGTACTGCGTGACCACCTCTAGAGTTATCCTCTAGCTACTAGCTATCGTTTCCTTCATGTCACTCAAGTAATTGGAAAATGTGCTAGCATTGCCACTTCTCTGTTTTGGGTCTGAAGTGCTCCCTAAGGATTTATATTGTGCTATGTGGAATTATTCCACTCTGTCACATAAGTGAAAATAGATAGGCTCCCTCCATCCAATCAATGCTATCAACCATGAGTAGTGGAATTCGATCCCCAAGTCCTGTGCGTCTTTGCAATCATCCAGTAACAGATTCAACAAGTAAGGCTCCCAACTTAACATGGTTTTGTTTGTTCCCTGCTACTACTACACCTCCTACGAGGACCTCCTCCTTGCAACATTTCCAAAGGATTTTACATGCCATCAACTTGGTTTCCATCATGGTGGTTGCATCACTGATACTCTTGATGATTATGCCTCTGACCCTCATTTTGTCCCCTAGGTTTTTTCATTTCCTTAGCGAGTGACTTCTCCTTTGTTTTGTCGTCCATGTTTTGTGCCAGTTTCTCTCCATTTGATGGTAGTCCTGTGATAAAGGAGATTAAATCCATATCAAATTACACTGACCTATCCATCCACAAAAATCAGCCATGGAGAACTGCGAGTAATTGCTTAATGCAATGTTTGACAAATTTCCCCCTGCCGAAGTGGGGAATCTCGAGAAAATTTAGTATGCCTATGATGACGAGTCCTACTATCCATTGTTTTGGCTGCAACACCATATCTCCTAGTGGCCCTGTGCCTATGATTTCCATGTAAACCTATTTTGTGAATTATGGGAACTTGCTACTCTCAAACACATCATGGTCTGCATATCTCACTTTGTCGATGCAACCTAGCAATATTGGTGTAGCCTGTATCCCTTCTCGAATGTGTCGTAATGCTATATATTCCTTGGGCTGCTTGCACGATGATCTCAAAATGGGTTGTTTCCATTTTCTCTTTGTTGGCACACTAGATGGCCTAGCCTCTGGTTATCCTTCTTCCCTGCTTGACTCTAGTTGTCTGGTTATATATTCAATTTTCACTTATTTTAGCTACATGGACCTTACCATTGGTTGTGACCCTAGCTCGTAGGATATTGTTTTCTCTATATTTGCGCCATTCGTTTGGTGGGATACTTCATCCCTCGGTTATTGTCATGGGTTTTCTATCACAGATGGGTTTTGTTCCCCCGCACTTCCTTGTAGCTCAATTCCCATACTTACTATCGTCGGAGCTTGCTCCTCCTCCTATACAAGTGTGGCACTCACTGATTCATCATGTGGTGAAGGAATAACATCAACATCAATGATTCCCTTCGGCTGTGTATGCACATGTTCTTCCCATGCAGGTTCCTGCGGTGACCTGGTGCTGCTTCAAGTTTTTCTTTCCTATCTTGGTGCGCCAACCTTTGGTGGTGCCATCCTACGTAAATTGTCCTTCTAATATAGAGATATGCCTATGAATTTCGTCGGAATCACCTTTTCATCTCTTCTCTTCATGCTCCTTAGCGATGTGTATGCTCAAATTCACAATGAGGGTTGTTTGGATCACTTTTCAGTTACATAAGGGTTGTCATAAATGTTGTAAATATTCTTGAATATGATTCCTTTTGTGTCATAAATGTTATAAGTATTCTTCGACATTCTTCATTAAATTTTATAAATTCTCGGTTCAAGCTTCATTTTCCGATGTCCGATTTCGCTTTTTCGACCGTTGTCCCCTTTTCTGGTGCACTGAAAATTTCTGTTGTGATTTGTCCTTGTCGCACTGTGTTTTCGTTTTGTCAGTTATATCATGTGCATGGTAACTTTACTTTTTTTTAGCGTTTTTTTCGCTATCTGTTGTGTTCTACTTTTTCCAGTTTTCTACCATTCAACCAACTTCCTCCTATTTTTGTATTTTTCTTCTTTTTCTACTTTTTATGTATTTTTGTAATTATTCTTTCCTAACTTATACGATAGTACACTATACACATGTCTTCCTTACTATGATGCTACTACTAAGAGTTAGTAGGTCGACTATCCCTATACAATTGTAGTTGATTACCATTCACCATACCCTGCATTTCTTTTCTGTCAAGTACTTTAGTTGCACATATCCTCCATCTATGACATACTTCACTTCATATGGCCCTAGACAATGAATTCTAAACTTCTCTAAATGTTGCAAATATTTTTTGTCATCGAGGAGAACTAGATCTCCCTCCTGAAAACTCTTCTTCTTTATGTGTCTATCATGCCAGGCTTTGTCCCTTTCTTTCTCCACCTCTTGGTGGAATCCTGTTAGAATTTTGTCTTCTTCTAGTTCCATAAGTTGACTTAGCCTCTCTTGTATTGCGCCTCTTTCTATCATATTTGTGATTGTTGCAATGTGTACACTGCATACCAAAAATTATAATTTATCTAGGTGGACATCGGTGGCCACCCACCTTTTCCAACTAGCTCAAAACAATTTTCTGGCAATTTACTATTTTTAGCAGTTTTTCGGGTCTTGAACATCCAGAGTTGTTTTGGGGCCCTCAACGAAGTTTTTTGGGAAAATGGGGAAAAACATCTATTGAAGTTCCATGTATCTCAGAAAAAAGTTGTATTCCTATGATAGATCCCTCTAACGGTGTATCGAGCGCCCTAAACGGAGATCGTATGCAAACGTTAGGCCCTTGGGAAGTTGACGTATCAACTACCCCCATCGGGGCCCGCAAACCTTTTGAATTTTCATATTCTAGGGTTAGGGTTTTTTATTTTCCTTATGTTAAGAAGGCCCTTAGAGCCTCATTGTAAACATCATTTCTTGAGGAAAATATCTCTTGCACACCCAAGAAACCCTCAATGGCGGAAGAAAAGAAAAATGATGGAGTAGATGATCCTATCAATCTGTTGCATGAGCAAGCTCTCACATGATAGAGGGACAAAATGATGGAGAATTTATCCCACATCCTTCAATGCCTGTCAATAGAAACATACACATCTTCATCAAACAACCACTTTGTAAGAACCTCACCTTTCAAGATACAAGTTAATTTTGATACTCCTATATTTGAAGGACAGATAGATGCAAAA
>WSFP011486439.1:0-15431 GCA_009831015.1 Picea engelmannii | reverse complement strand
AGGGTGGTCCATACCAAACGGCTTGGGTTATTTAGACAACCCCGGACCGGTTCCACTCTCCCAGTTGACGGATGGACTGTTTCACCCGTCAACACCTATCAAGGATCATTAATGGAGAGGAACCTATGAATCTAGAGGACACATTTCTCGATGCACAGTTATTTTCAGTCCAAGTAGCTGATGAATATTTCACAGACATCATTCAGTACTTGAGTACAAGGACTGCGCCCCAGGAATTCAACACTGTGCAAAAGAAAAATCTAGTAGTCAAGCATGTAGACTATCAATTGATTGCAAGAAACTTATACAAGATGGGTGAAGACAACATCCTGAGAAGATCTGTACTAGAACATGAAAGACCTAGGATTTTAGGAGAAGCCCATGAGGGAATATCAAGAGGACATTATGTAGGAAAAACTACCGTGCAGAAGGTATTGCACGCATGACTATGGTGGTTGACTATTCACAGAGACTCAAAGGACTAATTCTAGAGATGTGATGTATGTCAGAGGGTTGGTGAATCGAATAGATAGGACAAGATTCCCCTGAGACCACAAGTAACCTTATAGGTATTCGACAAATGGGAAATAGATTTTGTGGGACCAATTAACCCACCAGCAAAAATTTCAGGAGCGAGGTATATTATTATTGTGACAGAGTACTTAATAAGATGGGCAGAAGCATCACCAGTAAAATATTGCAGCGCAGAGACAACAACACACTTCTTGTTTTAGCAATTGATCACTCGATTTGGATTCCCAAGGATTTTGATGAGTGACCAAGGCACTCACTTCATTAACAACACTATTAAGGATATGACTAAGGAGTTTGAAGTTTATCATCAAAAGAGTACACCATATCATCCTCAAGCAAATGGAATAGTGGAAGCCTTTAATAAGAACCTAAAAAATGAACTGACAAATATATGCAATTTTAATAGGGGCGATTAGGACTTGAAGATACCAACATCACTGTGGGCATATAGGACCACATGCAAAAAATTGATAGGGAAGACACCATTCAAATTGGTGTATGGACAAGAAGCAGTGGTGTCATTAGATTTTTGGGTACTTAGTCTGTGTGTAGCAGCAATTAAAAACATGACAGAGCGAGGCACAGTACAAGAAAGGCTAAGTTATCTGATGATCATGGAAGAAGATAGGATTCTAGAAGGGTTTCACCAAGAAGTACAAAAAGCAAGGGACAAATCTTGGCATGATAGACATATCAAGAGGAAAATTTTCAAGGAGGGAGACCTGGTCTTGGTGTACGACAGTAAATCTCTTCAACACCCAGGAAAACTCGGAATGCATTGGTTGGGACCATATGAAGTAAAGACTATTAAATATGGGGGCGTTGTACATTTAAAGTATTTAGGAGGAACAAAACTTAGAGGAATGATCAATGAGATTCGATTGAATTTGTATAGGGACAGTCCACCTCCTAGCACTTAAAAAAAAAAAGGACAGCACGCAGCAACAGAGGGGTTACCACGCCAAACATCAAAAGACAACAACCAGAGAAAGGAGATATAGTGTGACGAAAAGGAAATGCCCACGTGCACTGGCCAAAGAACATCACATGCACTCGGAAACGTTAGAGCGCCGAAAAAAGGACCAATGGTCAAAAAAAGGCAGAAATTGTGAAAATGGCGAGTACAGAAAATAGGCACTATCTGGCGGATTTTATCAAAATTGAATAGCAAGAACGATTGACGAGATGTCGTATTATTTGTGCCAACTAGAGACGTCAAGAGAATTCAATGGCAGGTACACGGTAAGCGCCAGTTCATTCAAAACACATCCTGGGTGACTTCTCTGAGAAGTTTCACACAATTGCTATATAAGGAAAGCATGAGGGTAACGGAAGGGTTATTGTGAAATTGAAAAAATAATAGAGCGACAGAGTATACAGAGCAGAGAACGATGTTGCATGATTTACCAAACGAGCTAGATTGACGTAGACCATTTTAACCACCACGGTGCCACCCAAACTAGCAGCGTCGATCCAGGCCTGTAGAAGACCTTGAAGCAACCTTAGAGCACCACAAAATCCACAGGAAATCAAACAGGAAACAACACAGACTACTGAATTCATCAACTTGGATGAAATGTTGTCACCCAATATGGAACCAAGGAGCCCCACACCAATGGTGGAGGAAACCCAACAAACAACAATAGCGGGCATGGATATTGATATGTCGAAAGTGGGACAGAGCCAATAGGCCAAGGATGCAGGAAAACCTTCACGCCCTAAAAACCCTGAAGAAGCCTCGAGAGTTAATGGTATGGTCCTTAACCAAAAAAAATTGGTCGCGCCAGAAAGGTCACACACATCAGCGTCAGAGCAACAACAGGAGGGCATAGTAGAAGATGTCACTGGATGACTAGAGGCGTATACAGAGGAGAGAAAAATGGAGGCTGGAACCTCGAGTGAGCCACCACAATGGAAGGGCAAGTAACCAGTAGCAAGATCACCGTGCAAGGAGGTTGTAACAACCATAGTCTTACCACACATTTTAAAATGGGTGTGTATCATGGCTAACCTGTTAGGATGCATATAAAAACTATGATACTCTGACCACTATGTGACCGACATGGACAAGTTTCCTGAGTTTGCAAAGAAATTTTACCTGGACACCGTGGGTATAGGATCCTTCGGCGAGCCAACTATCCAACCAAAACAGTGGGTAGACGGATTGGCCAACACCAGGATTCTAAACCTGTTGGATATCCCACACTTTGGAAGGGGTCGTGACATAAATAACTACATCAAGCAGTTGATGGAAGTTACCTACGGAGAGTACCTATGGGTGGAGGAGCTTGTCTCGATAGACGTAGAGCTCATTAAGTTTATTATAGGGTTTCCATCTCAGGGGGAGAGCCCCACACAGTTCCTCAATGACAAGACAAAGGAGAATGCGTTGGCCGAGGAAATGAAGAAGATGTATGGAACAGAAAGAGGGTCATGCAGAATCATCATCAAGTGCATCAATGATGCAACAACAAGGCTAACCACCAAACTCATGGGGTGGAAGTTTCTCATGAAGTGTCGCAAGGAGGAAATCCTTGTTGGGGTCCTCGCATCTACAGTACAGTGTGTGGAGGGAACTATACTGAGCTAAGCCTCCTACTTATTAAATCTGTTCCTTGAAGACTACAAGGACACACAGGACCTGGGGACAAAGTTCCACTACTCCTATCTACTCATCTTGATCGCCTTGGTCAGATAGAGGGAGCCTAAATATACATACTTTTGTGAGTGATCCACTCGTTGTCATGCAATGCGATACCTATCATTGGGGAGCACTTCAGACCCCAAAAACAAAAGTGCAAATGTAGGCATGTTTGCAGGGTATTACAATGACCCACAGGAAAGAATTTCCAACACTTGGTGGATTAAGCCAGAAG
The DNA here is from genome assembly GCA_009831015.1 of Picea engelmannii. Classification (NCBI taxonomy): domain Eukaryota; kingdom Viridiplantae; phylum Streptophyta; class Pinopsida; order Pinales; family Pinaceae; genus Picea; species Picea engelmannii. Next base: position 12,021 of record WSFP011486439.1, on the reverse strand, counting down.
TGGTCCCGCAATATTGGGACATCACCAATTTCAAAGTGAATAGGCATACAATATGGATCCAAGCACGAAAGGATCTTGAGAAGGAATGGCTACAACTGTGACACTACATCAAGGAAGAGGACGTAGAGATGGCCATCAAGGATTGGAAAGATGACTGGAGAGTTCCAGTATGATTCAAGAGATGTCCACGGATAAGGAGGTTGATGCAGGGCAAGAATAGAAATCCGCAGGAGACAAAACAACGCCCAAGAAGCCAAAGCCATGCCAAAATCTGGCACAACAGAAGAAAGGGGGTGCACCAAATAAATGTACCCAGGCGGGAAAAAAGGACACCATCTAGGCGCCACAAAAACAAGAAAAAGAGACTAAGACAACACAGGGGACCACATCAAGTGCTACCCAACAGGAATAAGTCTAGACTAAGATGTCTATCATACACACAAGGGGTGCGCGCAAGAAGTATAAGGCGCACAAAATGCCACTGAAATATACAATCACCGAGGACGATGCAGACCTCGTGGTTGAAAAATTCCACGATCGGGCAGTTGAGGACTTTGAAGATGCCCAACACCAAAGGGACCAGATCCAGGATGAGCTGGCCGACATGAGGCAACTCCTAGGGTAGATCAGAGAAACGCAAAGGGCAGGCAGAGGAATAGTGTTAGTCCCTGCAACATCACAAGAAAAAGCCAAGGTTGTGTCGAGCAAGCAGGATATGATCCAGAGGATAGCACAGGCGATCTCGAATTTTTATGTTACACCCAGCATGTTGCACATGGATGAAATTGTAGGCGAGACACCATTGAAATATCTGGCACAAATACAGTTGGTAATGGGGAAGATACCAACCAAGGTGTTATATAAAATTCAAGTTAGTGTCACGCAGGAGGTACAGTTGTGTGCATGCACAGACGCAACAAAAATATAGCACATGAAGGACAAGAGAGAAGAGTTGGAGTTGGTGCTCGAGACCAAAGAAAAGAAATATCGCGCAGATAGGCTCGAGCAAGGATTGATTGTAGCCTATGACATAATTCCAAAGACTGCACAAATAGAAGAGCCCACGACGATGCAAAAAAATCATCAGATTGTGCAAACAATCGATAAATACAGGAAGGAGATTGAGAACCTCTGGGAACAACTCACCCCTACCACTCCCCCGGAGGTGAAGGAACAAATGAAGCAGGAAGTAGTAGGGAAGATGGAGGAAATGGAACGACAAGTCAACGTAGTTTTCAACTTGTTTGATAGAGCAGCACAGCTATGGACAAAGCTAGAGGAGGATCAACAAGTCCAACAGTGGGACTAGAAAGAGGAAAAGATAAGTGCAGCTATCCAGGACCTCAAGTAGAGGCAAAAGACGATGAAAATCACTGAGCACCTCAAACGAGTACAAGATATGAACAAGATGCAAGTAGAGCTCATAGTCACACATACACAGAAGAAGGATCGACAAGCTCAAATGGAACCTCTCCAAGAGATAGCAGCAGAGGTCATTGCATAGGCAGAAGAGGAAAAGAAGAACATGGAACAAATTCAGGTTGATTGCACAGAGATTATCTTCGAGGAGATTACAGCACAAGTATTGGATGCACTCAAATAAAAGACAACACTGGCTCAAACAGAAGAAAGGGAACTCCCAGAGAAGTTCCAGACTCTCGCAGGAGTTGTTGAAGAAGCACACAAAGTTTAGGTGGCTTGGGACAAGCCACATGTTAGTGTTGGGTCCTGTTGGATGCATACCTAGTTAGGAGAAAAGGTTATTTTTGGGAAGGGAAGCATGAAAGGAGGAAAGGACAACTAGAAGGAAAAGCAACATGTGTGAGAGAAACATGTGAGGTGCACATGCAAGGAAGACCTAATGACGTTAGGGTTAGGGTTTTGAAATGTATTGTAATCTCTAATGAGCTAAGAATATAAATAGGTAGTATTGATAGGGAGGAAAGGGGAGAGAGAGGACGAGAGCAGAGAACAGATGGAAGAGAGTTGTAAGAACTGTACTACTTTGTAAGCTGGTGAGCTAGGGAAACAATGAGTGACTCGATCCTGAGGGTTAGATCACAGGCTGAGGTGCCTGGTGCAATCTAGTCAGCCTCACATGGATCAAGGAGCCTATTGAAGATAGTAAGATCTAATATTGTAAACACGCATGGCATGACATATTACTGAACCATAATAAAGAGCTTGAGAGACAAATCTTTGTGGACGTAGCCCATGAAGGTGTCAACCATGGTAACACCTATGTTGTGTGAATGAATGTATGCATTTTATTGTTGTTAAGTGGTGAATGTTATATGAATGAATTAACTAGTTAGATTTGGTATTTCACATGCATGAATAGAACGACTGCTATAATCAAATGTTAAACTGAATAAATAAAGATTACAAGATACAATCGTAGATCTCCACTCATTCTCGGGTTTCAAACACATGAGTATTGCAGCCACCCGTCGAGCTATCTCGGGTGAGACTGTGCAGTGCACTCTATGTGCTGCGTTGCCTTTTAGTCTACCAGAGGGTCCAATAGTTTTAGAGGGTTTTGTTGGGAGATTATTAAATCTGAACCAGGGTCAATCTGTGACAGTAAGGTAGGATCATGATAACCGATAAGGAATCCTAAGTAAAAGAATAGAAAAAAAACACATGGTATATTTTGGAAGAAATTTGTACCATACAAACCATAAAAGAATGGTGTTACTAAAAGGAAGAATCGACCTTTGGTTGAAATTCCATAATGTTTGCTTCAACTCAATGGTATGCCAACAATATTTTGGGTATAGGTCATCAAATGCTCAAATTACCTTCTAAACATGATTCTGACCAAAATTGCATGGGGTATGACCCCTTTTGAGAAATGGAGTGGCAAAAAAATCTTAGTTAGACATCTCAAGAAATTTGCATGTATAGCTTAACCACATATTCCATATGATAAGAGAAAAATGTTTTACGTAAAGAGTCATGCTTGTATTATGGTGGGATAATCTAATGAGTCAAAACCTATGAGTCATTTTATCTAGTAAAATATGAAGTTACTTTCAAGAAGGATGTTGTGTATGATTTGGATCTATTATAGAGGTTTAATATGGAATAATATATGCCATATGTTACACCATATCAATCAACAATGGATCTAGATAAGGAGTTTCATTCTCCAAAACTCGATGCTACATGCAATCTTATTATTATTTTGTTTTTATAAACACAGTTTCCTCAGATATCTGACGAACTCTTCGACAGGATAAGCATTGGAGGTTTGGAACCTTCATCAGAGATACTATTCTGTTTTCAGATATTCCATGAATGTGAGAGTCATATATTCGATGAAAGGTCTGATAGGATAACCGTCAGAGGTATCACACCTCTTTCGGAGCTACTATTCTATCATCAGATATTCGATGAGTGTGGGCGTTGGATATCTGACGGACGATCCAACCGTACTATCCATCGGAGGGATGGAACCTCCGTCGGATATATTGTACGGATGTTGGACATTCGACGTGAACTTATGTCGGACTTTCAATGCCTATCTGTCAAAAATAGATGAGGTTTGGGTCCTTAGGTTCGTCAGTATAACTGACGCCAGTGTGACGGATATCCGACGTCAAGATTTTCATCGAATATCCAACCCTAATACACTGACAAAACTAATGACCAGGTTTCTTCGGATTTCCGATGGAATTTCGTCGACCAACCAACGTATCGTCATCGCATTTTAGTACACAAGTAGTGAAGTGTGAGAGTAATATATATCCCCGTGCCAATATGATATATGTAATGTGTTAATAATGAGTGGGTTGGGAAGTTAAGGAACTTGAAGGTTAAAAGAATGTTAAAATTGATTTAGAAAATTGAAAATGAGTACATGTATTTATGTTTAAAGGCTACAAGGAGTGAATAAGTGGACAATTTCAACATATATGGTGAGTTTAATGTTTTTATGGCAAGGTAAAGTTTCACCTCAATTCACTCTTTCTTTCAAAATTTGGACAATTCGGGTTGTTTTATAATGGGCCAAAACTTCCAAGAATAAAGTTCTATAGTTGAAGTTCCCATCAATTGGGTGAAACTATAACTTTTGAAAAAATTCCTATTTATTTTGGGGAAGAATCTCTACCTAAAATGACTTGAGTTTGTCCACTTATTAACCAACTTGGTTGGAAATGTCTTCCTTACACTATAAAATGAACATTATTGAACCTTAAACAATACAAAAAAAAACTTTTTAAAACTAATTTAAAAAATTGAATACAAACACATGTTTGTATTGCAAATTAGAAATGATAAATAAAATGCACCCCACAATACAACATTCAATGAGTATATACAACCATATATACAACATTGAACTTGCACATATTACATATCCAATGATGTATACCACCATATATACCATTTATTACAACACTAAGTACTAAGTGCATATTAACGATGGATGAAAATGCCTCTCACATTATCAACCAAGAAAAATGTCTAATATGAAAACTAATACTAAGCTGGTGTATCTTTTACTTTAATTTTAATATTTTATTATTATTATTTTTAAAAAGTATATAGTTTTTTAATAAATTTATTTTTAAAATAAATGACTTAATAAAATTATCCTAAAAAAATATTTTTATTAAACAATTATATTTAATAAAATTGAATTAAAATAAATAAAATTTAATATTTTTATTTGAAAAATAAAATATTACTGTAATTTAACAAATTATCTACACCTTTCGAGTGATTATAAACACTACATAGATAAATGTTACAGGTCACCTTCCCAATGATTATAAACATTACATAGATAAACGTTAAGTTACAAAAATATTTAGAAATGAAATCAAAATCACTTTATAATTCAATAAAATAGTTATTTGATGCGAAGTTAAGGTGTTACACCTGACATCAAAATCATTTGATAATTCAATAAAATAATAGTTGTTTGATGTAAAGTAAAAGTATTATATAGATAAACATTACATGTCAAAATGATAGGATACCAAAGTCATCATTAACGTTTTGATGATTCAATAAAATAATAGTTATTTGATGTGAAGTAAAAAGTATGATATAGATAAACATTACATGTCAAAAAGATAGGATACCAAAGTTACCATTAACGTTTTGATAATTCAATAAAAACGTTTTGATAATTCAATAAAATAATAGTTATTTGATGTAAAGCAAAAAGTATTGTATAGATAAACATTACACGTTAAAAAGATAGCATACCAAAGTCACTATTAACTTAATAAATAGTTAATTTAATTTTGATGTAATATAATGGAAAATATTAAATTTAAAAAAGATTTTTAAATATTATATAGATAAATATTGTATATTAAAAAGATTTATAATATAGTTACAATTTGAGTGGATTTAATGATTAAGAATATGTTTTTTTTTCACAAGTTCAAATTCATAAAAAAATAGGTTTAAATTTTAACAAAGAATCTCTTATCTCATAAACAAAAAATCTCATATTACAAAAAATCAACTAAAAATAGAAAATTAATAAAAAATTACTTGTTATAAGAAAAATTCTAAAAATGAAAATCTCATATTAAAAGAAACTAACTAAAAATGAAAAGTTAATGAAAAATTAATTGTTACAAAAAAAAATTCTAAAAATGGAAAATTGGAAACTTATTATAAGAAAAATTCAAAAATCATAAGTAGTTGAAAAATTCAAAAATCACAATTTGTAGAAGTATGAAGTATTAACTTCTTGATAAAATCTCACGATATAGACCACCAAGTAGTTCGAAGGTACAAACCTTAAACCCTAATGGGCTTTGGAATTTTGATGGAACAAGTTTCCTGCTTGAAGTCTTGTTACGCCGAAAGGTGTATACCTATTGGGGATGGGTACAATTAATGATCTTTTAATTTTAAATTCTAATTTAATGGTTATGCATTGAAAATGCTGGCATATTCTTAGTCGTCCTCCAAAATCAATAGGCCAAATTTATTGTTGATAACTTCTTTGCATTTATACATGCATCCTTTAACTTGTTTAGTTTTTAACATTTACCTAATCATATTAAGAAATTACTGTAACATCATAACATCATAAGATTGTCACTTTTAAATGATTAACTTTTGAAATTCTTCAGAATTTCATTTGACTCAGTTAGAATTTCATTATCTGGGATTTTGTTTTTTTTTAACAATAGAGTATTTTTATTCGCCTAACTTTTTCGGCGTTCACCATCTGCTAATTAGCTGCTGTGCTAGTAAATAACTAAGATTCCATTTGCATTTATGGCAAAATCTGTAAGGTTTGCCGTTTGAATGTCTAATTGTTGTTGTATGTCCAGTGTTTTCCACGGGTGACAGTACCAGTATTTGTTACGGGGATTATTATCCTTAGGTGACCTGTCATCATACGAGGACGTGTCATTAACTCTACATTATCCGAAAGTGGACGAACAAGCATCACGCCTGATTCAGCATTCTCATATCCTATTTTTTCTGCACATCATCAATAAAAACCCCCGAATTCCAAGTTCTCAGTCGCCCAACGTTTTCGCCTTCATTTTCTTAATCAGTGGTTCAGTAATCTTGAACTTTCACCCGCGATCTACGCCCTTTATCCATTATCAGGCAGTTGGCCTACCCTACGTTTGTCACGAGTTCGATTCTCACGACCCTGTATTCGCCGCGGATCGAATTTGCAACTGTTTTTCGCACAGAAGAAGAATAATTATGGGATCGATGGCATCATGCTCCCGGCCGACGGACGTGGTGAGTCCCGAGGCTATCAGGGTAGTCCACCTTAACGGCCAGTTGGACGAGTTTCCAGCACCGGTTAGCGTGAAGCGAGCGCTGCAAAACGACCCCCGCCATTTCATATGCTGCTCGCGTGATCTCTCCGCTGTCAATTGCCGCCCGCTGCAGCCCGCTGAGGATCTCCGGCTGGGCGAGCTCTACTTTCTCCTGCCGCTCTCAGTCCTCGAGTCCGACCTTTCGTCCGAGAATTTGATGGCCTTGGCGGCGAGGCTGTACGCCGCCGCCAGAAAGAAAGTGTGTAGGGCGGCGCAGCGGAGAAGGAGCGCGGATTTGACTTGCGATCTGCCCGGCGAGGGTCACAGTTCCATGTATGAGAAGTTGTTTCAGAGCTGCGATGATCCGGAAGTGAAGATGGCGTTTAGGGAGCACTTGATCTCCAAAAGCAGGTCGTGGAGGCCTCGTCTGCATACCATCCAGGAGATCGGCTTCGCTTGTTAGTCCGTTTTTCAGCGTTTCCACAATTGTAAATTGATTTTTCTGTTCAAAATTTATTGGCTTCAATTTTTTAGAACAAATTTTGTATTTTTCTGCTCAAAATTTATTGGCTTCGATTCTCGAGAACAATTTTTGTATATTTAAACAAGTGAGAGCTTGAGAGCTGAATTCTCCCATACTTTTGTATATTTAAACAAGTAAGAGCTGAATTTTCCAATTACCCACATTTACATTCTGTCTTTATTTTCCCTTTTCAAAAGGCAGCGATATTTTTGGGTATGTAATGGGTTTTAATGAAAATTTTTAATACTTTACGATTAGCGTTAGGTCAATTTTTTTGGGTTATATGATGAAAATGGATGCAGCCGAGGACACTCTGTCTATATATATTCAATAAGATTTAAAGTGTCCATATCTATCTAAAAGATTAATGTTATTTGACCAAAAAAAATTAAGATGTATTTATTGTAATGTTATTTGACCAAAAAAATTAAGATGTATTTATTGCTCTAAATTTTATAAAAATTATTTACCATATGGATTATTTAAAAATAATAGTTTAAAAAAAGTTATGATGATTTGTTGTCTCATTTAATCCAATAATATTACATGGGGATTTTTATTTTGCAATGTTTATGGTTTTTATCATTGAATTATGAGAATGGGGATAGGGAGTAATATTATAGAGTGGGGGGTAATATTATACTGAACATATTATGTTCTTTATAATATATTCTCTATAATACTAGCACAGTCACATAATTGTGATTGATTAACGTCGAAAGGTATATTTACTTTACTTTATACATACTTGTTCACTCTTATGCGCACAGTTTCTTGAGCCGTCATGAAGAATGCAGAGCCATTGTGAAGAATATGAAACGAGCATCATATATTACTATGCAGAGACACTTGGCATCGTGAGCCGTCGTTGAGCTACGGAGAGACACTTGGCATTATATATTATTACGTTCTGCCCAATATAAAATGCGTGGATTGTTAATGCTGAAACGTTTTAGGAAAACGCAGGAACAGGTGAAGAAATTCGTGGTTAATAATTCAAATGTGGTAATGTTAAACGTTAATCATTTAAACGTGGCAATCATATAGTGTTATAGTAATTTCTTAATATAATTAGGTAAATGTTAAAAAGTAAATAGGTTAACGGATGCATTCACAAATACAAGGAGATTATGAAGAGTAAATCACATTCATTGATTTGGGAGGACGACTAAGAATATTCCAGCATCTTTAATTGTTAGCCAAGAGATTAGAATTTTAGATTAAAAGATGATTAATTGTGCCCATTGCCAATAGATATACACCTTTTGGCATAATTAGAGTCCAGCCCACCCCACCTTCATATATGTTCTCTATAATATTACCCCTCACCCTCATATGAAGGTGGGGTGAGGAGTAAAGTGAGAGGTAATATAATTACCTTGTTCTCATCACTATTTTCTCCTTGTTTTGAGATTGTATAATTGGAAGTCATTGAATGAACATCCTTGTTCCTAATTTCTACCATATTTTTAAAGAGATTACATTATTTTTCTATAATGATTCATTGTTGTTTGGTCTACAAAAAGGTGTTCATGGTTTCTGCTATTTGCAATATACATTGTTGTTAAAATTAGCTAAATTTAATTATAAAAGAAGAGATAGAAGCTCTATTTCCCTATACCATATCCCCACGAGTAATTAAAATTTACCTAACTCCAATAAGTCACAAGATGGAAAGTTATAAACTGAATAAGAAATAGTGGAATCGCCTAAACTCCAAATAGACAACGCTCAACCAACAACACTCAAGCCTTTGAAATTGTGAAGAAACAAAGTGTTCGAACCTTTTGTCTTATAACAAAAAAACTCTAACTCTGTCCCAAATGAGAATACTAAAGAGAAGGAGGAGAGTCTCAAGACAATAGTGAGCCATATAATGAACTAAAATTTGAAACAAGAGAGCTGAACCAAAGATGAAACCAAGTGGAACTAAGAGTCTATAACCGGCATGCTAAAACCAGCAGCAAATTCCCAAGATTTTGAATATCAAAAATTTAGAATATAACTTAAATCTACCAAAACCAAAGAACATTGAACTACCAGCGGCCATACCAAAGAACATTGAACTACCAGCGGCCATAGACCAAATCCTGTAGAAAATCGGCTTCTTATAAAACAGTGAGAAGAGTAATAGAGTAGAGTCCAACCTTATAAAAAAAAAAAAGCACGCGAGGCTAACGTCCCCTCGCCTGATTGATATTCATAATGCCCTCTTTACTATGAAGAAATTATGATCGAATTGGGAAACTTTGCATGTAGAATTCCATCTTATTATTAAAGTTTTATTTTATTGGAAAATTTGTTTTAATAAAAATAAAATAATTTAAATGTCCTTTATCAAACATCTTTATTTTTTTCATCTCTTTTCTTATTTTCGTTTGAAACCTCAACGGTTATCCAAAAGTTACTGATTTCCCACCATCATTTTCAGATTCATGAAACAGTTTAATCATGTAACAATCTTCTTTCAATTATAAAAAAAAATCAAAGTTTCGTTTGATAATATTTTTTTAAACATCTAAATCGATTTAAAATGACGCAAAAACTATGAAACAAAGTAACATCATAAAACTTTTAAAACTTGGTTCATGATAAAATTTTAGCCATGTATAAAAATTTAGCCAAATTCAAATGCCCGAAAATAAGACCTTTACAAAATTAGCTAACTGCCATGTTCACGGGGCTCGCACCGTAGTGCATGCTATATGAAGGAGACAGTGTGTTTTATTCTACTCCTGCATTTCTCATTACGGAAGAAGTTAGCCAGATCGATTTCTGAATTAGACATTTTTTTTTCAGAGTTATAGTATGTCTTAACTAATTTTTAGCAGAGTATTGCGGCATGCAAAGCGAAAATAACATATGAGAGCCAAGAGAAGATTGCGGGAACTGTGGAATTGATCCCAGTCGCGTTCGCATGGGAACTCGACCATTTTCTTCTGCAAATTTTTGAACGTTACGTTGCTTCCACCATAGTTATTCACTGTTATTTTGTTTTTTGAGTTTGATGAAAGAATTTTTGAAATATGTATTGGGAAATAGTGAAATTAGAAATATTATCTCATGAATATCAAATGTTCTATGTTACAAGGCTACTAAATGAATCCCCTATGCTTAATAACAAATGCAATTTTCGATTTAATGAATTTTTTTATATCATGAATGGAAATTACATTTGTTTCAAATCTACAATGAAATCAATGATACATTTTTTCAAATGTAACTATAGAGATTTACAAATGTATTGGCAAAATATTCAACATTCCTTTTTGAAAACAAACATTCATTCAAGATGAATTCTTGAAGATTGAATTTTCAAAATCGTTAGGAAATAAATGCACTATAACTCGTGTGCATACAAGATTTGATTTTACTTCAATAATTGCACTTTAGTTCAAATTCATGCAATGAATGCTTTAGTTCATATTGCGTCATGAATTTATAGAAAAAGATGAAAATGCACTTCTCAACTTTGTTGGAAATCATTCTTGAAGGTAGAGTTGGAAATGCATCTTCATGCTTGCAAAGAGGGTTGGAAATTTAGTTTTCAAGCATTAGCACAAAATCATCTTTGCTAAAAATTCTCAAGCATAAAAATGAATGAACGTGTGAAATGAAAAACTTTTAGTGAAATGGCAATTATGAACTTTATTTAAATCTCATTTTTCAATGCTTCAAATTCAAAATGAGTTTGGAAAAGTAGTTTTTTAATTCTAAAAGTTTGCAATAGTTTTTTTTAATTGCAATGGCTTCCTTTTGCTTTGTTTGACATCTTCAAGCTTGAACAAGTTGGGTTGCGGAGAAACAAGTCCCTTGCCAAAATGGCAAGGCATAGTGTTGCTACTCTTGCATTTGATCTTTTAAAACTATCATTCATAAGAAGCCCTCAGCTTTTCTTTCAAAGTAGAAATCAAATTTTGTAATTACCTACAAGTTACAACAAAGACCAAGGCAGACAAAGTTTCCATATAAAGCATTGACATTTCTATTTTCCGTTATAAATCTTTTTTTATGGAAGAGATAACTCTATAAAAAAAATAAAAAAACCAACCAAGAAAACGTTCCTACATGATGCTCTCTTGTACATAAACTGTACAAAATTGTTCCATGCAAAGAACCAAGGCTAAAATACAAATCTTCCATAGAGAGAAGATGCACAAAAAAATCTCTTGTATGCAAACTTCTATTTCAAACACTGACATTACACAATATTGTTCGATGCAGCAGGATATTATATACTTAATCCTTATATATTTACACCCAAATAAAAAAAAATGTGCTTACCATGCAATAAAGCCGATCTATATGAAAAGTAGGGTCACCATTACCCATAAGATCTAGCAGCAAGTTTCTAGTTGACAAAGTCAAAATAAACTTTATGGGCTAGTCACGGAGTCCGCTTAAAGTTTGGTTTTTAATAAAAATGACCCTTGTGCAAGTGAGCTCACAAGGAACTGTCAATGAACCATACAATCCATGATTAAATATTATATATAATTTATTTCCAAAACAAATATCAACATAAACATGGAAAAAAAACAAAAATAGTTTATATATATATATATATATATATATATATATTCAAATTGAGATCTCCATGAAGCAGCTCATATTACTCCTGCTCGTTGGGTTTATCTAGTAGGTAATAGTATGGAAAACCGACCCTCTACCTTCACTTCTATTCCAATTCAAGTTAATTCATATAAACGTTCTCTCCATATTTTGTCTCCAGCTTATGAGAGT